>SKCR01053398.1:0-45525 GCA_019454045.1 Zanthoxylum bungeanum | reverse complement strand
CAACACTTAAGAGCACTAATACCGTATCCTGCGTGACATCATCTCCACTATGACTGAAGTGATACTTCCGTCTTGACATCACACCCAATACTCTACGATTCTCAATATACCCAGCAGTTGGCGTACATAGAACCGGTTATAGTCCTAGACGACCTCAACTAAAGTATTGATTGTCGTAAGCATTAGCGGTGCAAGTCTCAGGTTAAGACCAAATACACCTACCCTGATGTCGGACTCCCATAGACACATAGTCATAATACCAATGGGATTCTGAGGGGTCTATCCAGAGCGAAGCTGTTTCCCGTACCATCGGTGAAACACGACCTCCTATCGCACTTGCATAAGTATCCAATACTTAAATATATGAGAACTATGTCGTTGTGCCCTCACAACGCGCACAAGTGCAATACTAGCCTATTCCGCATTATCGATGTCCTGTCTCGATAATACTCCGGCTAGGGATATTTAATGATTAATCCTTCGTGGACTGATACTGTCTCATATCATTCTCCGTCCAGGAATAAATCATAGGGACCTCTAATCATTTATACATCTAAGGTGATCTAATCACAAATGATAAGAGTGCAATCTCCTTTGTCACATAGTTAATTTGTACAACAACACCGTGATATGTACAAATAGTGACGCTATGGGTCATATTATCCAACACAGCCCACATGTTCTTCAGATGATCGATTTGATCGATCAATTGAGGCAACATAATCTCATCTTGAATGACATTCTCGGGAGGAGTGTCATTCTTGGTTCACTGCCAGCTTCATTTCGCCAGTTCGTGATGTACTTCAACATGCACGGGACTGTCTGTACCTACCAGGAGCTACATAGGATGTTGCTCACGGCAGAAGAGGACCTTAAGAAGGGAGTACCGACTCGCCCTCCTAGAACTACTTCTCTTTCGGCTTCTTCCCAAGGATGGTCCAAGGGAAAGAACAAGAAAGGCAAGAAGTGTTAGACATTATGACCCATAGCGTCACTGTTTTGTAAATGATATTGTATTATTGTACAAAATCAACTATGTGATAATGAAATTGCCTTTTGCCGTTTTGTAAAATTATTTACTTTGATATAATAATGGCAAAAGTCCATATGATTAGTTCCGTATTGAGATGATATGAGACAGTATCAATATAAAAGGTTTAATCATTAATATCCCTAGTCGGAGTATTATCGAGATCGGACATCGATAATGCGGAATAGACTAGTATTGCACTTGTGGCGAGTTGTGATGGCACAACGGCATAGTTCTCATATATTTAAGTATTGGATACTTATGCAAGTGCGATAGGAGGTTGTGTTTTACCGATGGTACGGAAAACAGCTTCGCTCTGGATAGACCCCGCGGAATCCCATTGGTAGTATGTCTGCGTGTCTATGGGAGGCCGCATCAGGGTAGGTGTATATGATCTTAACCTAAGACTTGCATCGCTAGTACTTGCGACAATCGGAAACTTTGGTTTTGGTGGTTCGGGGCTTTAACCGGTTCTGTGTACGCCTCTTTTGGGTTTATCGATAATCGTAGTGTACTGGATGTGATGTCAAGATGGAAGTATCACTTCAGACATATGGAGATGATGATCACGCAGGATACAGATTGCAACCGTCGGGACAATATGACTAGGTCAGGATTGTCCGATTTAAAGAGACTAGTTGTTTGATATCCGATATATGTTTCGTACGGGGCAGACACATTTCCAGCCACAGGCCTAACATGTGATCGTCCGATACTGGATCGATGTACGCGATACTACGGTATACTACGCTTGATAAAGATCTAATATTCCAGTAAGAATATTTCTGGAGAATTGGGTAGCATGGTGCTTTGCTAGAAGCCAACCTTGTCTTGTAAATCGGTAAAACGTAGTACGAGGTACATACGTGTTTGGATTATCCAACGACCGTATTTACTGCCAACATTCCGGAGATCTCTTGGGTCACTTCCTGAAGATTCACCTATGATGTTTGATTCGAACTTTGTTAATCTTGGATTAATTACGGAGAAACTTTATCTTGGATAAAATACCTTATTAGGAGAGAGAGAATGATTAATTTGGAATTAATCGATAAAATAATATATTCGATATATTATTAAACGAAATTAGATTTCGACGCGGAATTAAAATCGGATTTTAATTCGGGCAAACGAATTAATTTAGAATTAATTCGTTAGCGATCTGAATAGTAATTCCGCTAGGCGTAATTATTTAATTCTCATCGCGACGGAAATTCGTTAATTCGGAATTAGCGAAACTGAGCCCGAAAGTGTTTGCGAACACATTCGTATTTTGAAACGAGTGGGACCCGCAAATCACATCGCGAAGTCTCATTACTTGACACGACTAGTTGATGGATGTATCTAGTCACCTTTATGGGATGATACATTGTCTCTATTCTCAATGTAAGTAGGTGAGGCCATTTAATGGATTTTTTGGAGGGAAAACCTTTCACACGGTTTTTGAAGGGTTTTTTTATCAAAAATTCATTTTGGAAAATGTTATCTCATCATTGCTTTTTCTTTTTCTTTCTCACGGTTTTTGAAAAAAATACAAAAGGAGAAAAAGAAAATTAAAAGGCTCTATCCCTCTCCTTCTCCTTGCTCACGCCGTGAGCTTCCACAAGGGCAGAAAAATTGTTTTTTCATTTCTCCATTTTTGCTAGCACAATGAGGAATCAAAAGAGGTGATAGGGAAACAACCTTGGAGCTTAGAATACTAGAAGACTTGAAGCTTCTCTCACTCTTGCTCTTGGCCGAAAGTTTCAATCTTGAAGACTCAAGGATTCTCTTCATCGTTTTCGTCACAAGCTTTGTAAGTATGATTCCGCCATGCTTCAAGCTTTGCATGCTAAAATGTGTATTTCTTTGGCTTATACTTTCTTTGGGACTAATAATAGAAACCTACAATGGTATCATGGAGCCATGTTTAAGCATGAAATACATTAGGGTTAATTTGGGGAAAATTGAATGAAGCATGTTCTTGTGAAATTTGATGATAAAGCATGCTTATATGTATGTAATATGATGTAATACATGATCAATTTTGAGAAAAATGCTTGGATGATTTTTCCCCAAAATGGTTGTCTTGGCCGAATGTGGAGGTGCTTCCACTGGTTTGGAATTTTTCATGCACAAGTTTTAGATGACTTAGTATGATTATATGTATGATATATGATAATACATGATCAATTTTGAGAAAAATGCATTGGATGATTTTTCCCCAAAATGGTTGTCTTGGCCGAATGTGGAGGTGCTTCCACTGGTTTGGAATTTTTCATGCACAAGTTCATTAGATGACTTAAGTATGATTATATGTATGATATATGATATAATACATGATCAATTTTGAGAAAAATGCATTGGATGATTTTTCCCCAAAATGGTTGTCTTGACCGAAAATGGAGGTCCTTTCACTGAATTGGATTTTTTGCTTTCAAGTTCATTAGATGACTTAAAATATATACGGGATGTAGATTAGTGATTCAATTGGATTGAAAAAAATCGAACCAAAAATCCCTCTTGGCCGAATGCAATATGACATGTTAAAGGATTTGATTCTTGTTCAAATAAATGTTGGACATATGTTTTGAACAAGTGATGATTAATAAATTAAATTGGTGTTTTTGAAATATTTTGGTTTAATGAATTAATCATGCATTTACACTTTAATTAATTGAATTTTAAAATTTGGAATATTAAAATTTAATTAATGGGCTTTAATGTTTAATTGGGCCTTATGGACTTGAAATTGATTTTATGGCATTTAAGGGTGATTCCTTATTTGGGCTTGGTAATTGGGTTTGACCCACATTGACCAAAGCCCAAGCCTTTATAAATCAATTGAAAGCCCATCGGACTTTAATTAAACAAACATTGGATGTTAGTTGGGCTTGGAGACCCAATTAGATAAGATTTAGAATCTAAGTCTTTAAAGCACATTAAAAGTGTAAATATTTAATTTGGAATTAAATAAAATAAATTAGTATTGAATACAACTTAAATTGGATTTAACAAGTAGTTCGATATAATTCGTGAATTCATACCTTATGTACTTATTCTCAAACGAGTTGGACTCGCGCAAAATCAAACCATTGTTTGAACATTGGATGATCACTTAAACAAAGACTAATTAATTGGATTTGGTTGGTTGTATAGCATGTCTTGATTGAATATATATGTATGTGATGAATGAATAGTGTATATCGGATGGATATTAGAAGGGAAAGGGTATTTTAGAAATTATTGTAAATTTAGAATTTATAAATTGGACCTGCGTGTCCAGCCTTATCTCTTTTATCTCTTTGTATTCTCTTCTCACCTAATTCCCCTCAATGTAAATGAGGTTTCTCTTATTGTATTATGTAATTGGGTAGAAGTAGAATATTGCTAGCGGGGAGAGGAAATGGAGTGATTTGTTCTAGGAACAAGTTGTTTTATATATCCATCCGTATATCACTATTAATTTACTTTGCGCACTTTATGATGTTTTAGAAGCATGCTTAAGGGTGTATGATGATGAGACCTAATAAAGATAATAAATTGGTTGCCAATTACGCAAAAATCCCTCAATTTATATTAAGCGATTATCCTTCCATTGAATGATTCTTGTTCAAGATCCAAAATTGGCATTGGTTTGTTGGCCAAAGTCAAGACCTTTGTCAATTGAGGATGTACTTGAATCATGAGAGTTTTGTTCCACATCGGTGTCTTGTCCAAGTTGTGATTTGTTGGCCAAAGTCAAGATCACTTCTTGTCCAACGACATTGATTACGAAACTTTCCTTGTCAATGGGTCCCGCTTAACTGGAATCATTAGGTTTGTTGTGCCAAAGCCAAGGCCTAGATGATTCAGAGGATATGGTTAGGAAAATGTATTAGATACATTGGCATAAGTAAATATACATATGTTTTGGACTTGGATGTCCACCTAACCGGATCTAGGAATTGGATTGGATCCAATTGATCTTTGAGATCTACCTAGTTAAATAGCATACAATTTGTTGGCCAAAGTCAAGATTGTGTGTTATTTAACGGGATCCTAGCCCACTAGGAAATAGGATTTCCCGAGTTCTCTACAGAGGGTTAGAGACTTGATAAAAATAGTGGGAGGCTAGTATTGAATTTGTAATTTCGTTCAGATACTTAGCCTTACGCGTCTTTCAATTTTATTTCGTCTATTTATTAAAATTAGTTGGACTAATACATTGTTATTTTTTGTGACAGTTTGACTGTACCCATTTTATCGTTAACTAGATAGTTGGACTATCGTAGTTGAGATGGCAAGGAAGGGAAATGTCCGAGACATCATCATGGGTGACAATGTCTTCAAGGGCACAAACTTCGCTGATTGGGAAATGAACCTAAGGATAGTCCTTGGGGCTGAGAGGATGCTGTATACTATACAGATACCTCTCCCGCCTAAGCCCACTGACCCACTTGAGCTGGAGTTATGGAAAACTCACAGCGATGATTGTGACACTGCTCAGGCTATTATGTTAGCTTCGATGACTCAGCACTTTCGTCGCCAGAATAAGGACTTGGATCCTTATAATATGATAGCTAGACTGAGAGGTCTCCACCGCACCAACAAGCGGATGGAGAGGTACGAGTTGGTGAAGAAACTCTTCCGCGCCCGAATGACTGAAGGCGCATCAGTTGAGGCCCACGGGACTCAAATGATCGCCGATATTGATGAGTTGGCCAATATGGGAATAGTCTTGGAGGCTGAGCTGACCGTAGATTTGATCTTACAGTCACTTCCTGATTCTTGGAAACAAATCATAATCAACTACAAGTTGATGGACACGGATGACTCTCTTGGAGAGCTGTTATCCATCTTGAAGGAGTCTGAAAAAGAACTCCAAAAAGGGGGCAAGCGCGAGCCGCACTATGCATCGACCTCTCAGAGGCCAAGGGCTGGGCCCAAAGCTACTGGAGGGGTGAGGAAGAAGAAACATAAGAAAAAAGGTAAAGGCAAGTTGACAAAAGCTTCTGGGAAGCCAAGGGACAAGTCTCAAGATGTCTGCCTCAACTGCGGCAAGAAGGGTCACTGGAAACGTGACTGCCGAATGGGCAAGGGACACATGGAGGATATCAAGGCAGGCAAGGCACTAGCCTCTGGTATGTTTGTTATTGAGATAAATATGACTACTTCTAGTTTTAAAAATTGGATTTTTGATTCTGGTTGTGCTGCTCATATATGTACTGATTTGCAGGATCTGCAGAATAGTAGGATGCTGGCAATTAATGGAGCAATTAATAATGGATTTGGTGGATGATTTGATGGAGGCAAAATTTTGCCTATAAATACCAAGTCATTTCATTGTAAATTCATACTTTCTTCTAAGGAATTCCTTAAGAATACTAAGAAGATAGTATCTTATTTGTTTATTTACAGCTTTCAGTAATTAATTTCCGCTTTCGCACTTTATTTTCTTTACTTTTCAGTTTTTACTTTCCGCAATTTACTCTTACGCACAATACTTTTCTTCTTTAATTTTCAGTTTTTACTTTTCAGTAATGAGGAGGTAACTCCTCTTTGTTGGGGTAAAAGGTAAAACTTTTATTACTAATATTTATATTAATCTCCCTTAATTATAATATATAAACTAGTTAAAACCTGACTTAACGAGGATACCGCCATAATTGTCGGTTGATAATTATTTAAATTGGTTTTAACCTGACAAAACTGGATACCGCCTGATTGGTCGGGTGGTAATTAATTATTAATTTGACTTAATCTGGATACCACCTATATGGCTGGTTGGTAATTATCATGCAAAGTTAATATATTATATTAAGGGAGATATCTAAAATAGAAGTAATAAAAGTGGATCATTTTACCTCAGCTTTTTCTTTTATTGTACTTTTACTTTATTTACTTTTCAGCAATTTACTTTCAGCATTTACTTTTCAGCATTTTACTTTCAGCATTTACTTTTCAGCAATTTACATTCAGCGTTTACTTTTCAGCAATTTACTTTCAGCAATTTACTTTCAGTATTCACTTTTCAGTAATTTACTTTCAGCATTCACTTTTCAGTAATTTACTTTCAGCATTTACTTTTCAGCATTTAATTTTCAGTATTTTACTTTTCAGCATTTTACTTTATGTCTTTTATTTTACTTAAGTTTTTTCTACCCGTAAATATGTGTCGTAACTAAGCCAGTTATCTGGGGTTGTGATGAAATCCAATATCACCGGTTTATAAGGGGTTATTTTATAGTTTGGGTAATTTAAAGGTTTACTTATTTAGTCTTAAGCTTAATGCTTCTTGTTGTCTGATCACCAATAAGATTGATGTGGTAAATCTAAAATAAACTTGACAAAGGAATTTTAGGTTTCAGCCTTAGACTTAATAACCCACGATCTTCCTTGAGGATAGATAACCCTTTAATAGATTTCCTTACAGGATAGACATATACCTGTCGGGCGAGGGTAGCCATAATTGAAACTTAAACTTAATGAATCCAGGTTATTTGGTTGACATAGACATATAGTTCAATTGGGTTAAACTGGATATTTACGTCTGACCATCGACAGAGGCTTTCGCATAATTTCGTGTTCCAGGTTAGTAAACCAATTTATTACACAAATATAAAATAATCACTTCATCTTTTAAAAGATATTAGAAAGATTCACAGCCCTAGATCTTTGAGTCTTTTGTTATTTTCCTTAGTATTTTCTTTTATTTATTTTATTTATTTTAATTAAGGAAAACCACATTCAACCAATCAAACAATCATTCTCTTCTCCATTGAATTAGATATTTGTAAATAAATAGATTCAACAATTAATAACAACAGTATGAATTAAGTCATCGTGGGATCGATATTTTTATACTACTTGAACGATACGTGCGTTTGCGTTATACGTGTGTGTTTACGCCGGTCACGGAACTAGAGAGAAATCCCACGAGAGTCAGCTTCAAGATACTTACAGATCCTCTCCATAACTTCGCTACCCTTGATGCTATTCTGCAAGAACTTTTCTGCACATCGTTCCTCAACATTCTCTGCCATTGATGCCAGTGCTGATAATGGCTTAATCCTAATACTAGTCTCCTGTCTAGAAACTGTCCACCCAGTTGTATTATCAGGATAGGGTTCGTACCGGATCTTCTCCTCCACTTCTATGAACTGTTGAAGACTAATATTGCGGGTAGCGAGTTGCATTGACCTTGATTGGGCATCAACAACTGTTGATTCAACGCAGTGACATAAATCTTGACCAATAATTTTACGAATGAACCATGGTCC
This sequence comes from Zanthoxylum bungeanum, assembly GCA_019454045.1. Taxonomy (NCBI): domain Eukaryota; kingdom Viridiplantae; phylum Streptophyta; class Magnoliopsida; order Sapindales; family Rutaceae; genus Zanthoxylum; species Zanthoxylum bungeanum. The sequence continues at coordinate 37,254 of SKCR01053398.1, read as the reverse complement.
TGGGGCATGGATAGTAAGTGCACGAGTTGTGTAAAGCTTCCCAGATAGAGGATCAAGCATGTGGTTCGAAGTGTCCACTTCAAGGATGTGGGACAATGTACGCTTGTTGTCAGGATCAGTAAACTTGCGCCAAGATGCAGAAGTAACACGCTCCCATGGGTGCTGTAAATGTGCTCTTGTGTGTATGCTTTCACCATGACGAACTATTGACATATTTTTTTGAGAAAAAGCACACACAGTAAACTCGATATGAGACAATAAAGATTTAGGCTATTCCACATATGCCACAACTACTAAAGTGTTACTATGACCCAGGGATGGATACAACTAATTTATAAGTTGCTGTATTCAAGTGAGATTCCCCATGAAGGAAAGTGATAGTGTTTTATGTTAGGGTTGGTGCTCCGAGTACCAATTCGGATCGTATTTATGTTCGATTCATAAATACGAGTAATTGTATTTTCCATAATATTATTAATTTAACGGTAGCACTCTTGTCTTTTATACATATATTCGGTCTAATTATGATTAGATATCTGATTCCGATTAGACCGAAACTAAATCTAGTTTAGTGATATGTTTCTATTAGACAAAGACCATAGGATTTACGATATAGTGCGCAATTATAACATAGTTTATAATTGACATTGGGAAGCGCACTATTAGTTGTATATCCTTGAATAAAGTTCCTGGTCAAGATTTGCTAACACGGGTCGGTTAGTAAAATCCGTTGAGACCAGTACATGTCGTATATCGTGACTTGGTCCGATGGTTTATCCCAATGAACCATGAGTCTCGGGAGACTCGTATAGACATGTAGGTGTTTATTTGATAAGACACTGAACGACTCACTGAAGGTTTCCTAATAGATGGTACACCAACGTCAATAGGAACCTTCTCGAGTTGAGCGAGCATAGTGGTCCTTCGACTTGAGATACCACTGTGGATATATGAGCTATCCTCCACACTTTGATGACAGTCACGTCAACGATCTAGTCATGGTCAGACCTCCGCCTGTTCGTTGGATGTGGACTGATGCTCATGATATCCTGTGCGTATCAAGAGAGGATCCGTCAGTCCCGTGTACGGGATGTAGGCATCCATTTCGTGATACTCTAAAATCATTGGCCAGGGTATACTACGGAACTGTTCGGAGTATTTACGTAGAGAATCATGATTATATTTCGCAATATACAGAATTGTACGCTGCGGAGATTTGACGTTTTATCTATATCTCTGGTACAATTCGGATGACCTGTGACGGAGGGACTATACGTATGCGATGACCTCGACTTGTATGGTTCAACGTGGTTATTTGTGGTCGTCGTAATTTGCGAGTGGGTAAATTACGGACACGAAAATTGTTTTCGTGACATATACACCTGAACCTAGAGAGTCCCGCTAATAAAGCATACTCGTAGAGCACTAGGGCAATTAATTATGAATAATTTGATTATTCGTAATGTTACACATACTGGGTATTTTAGTATTTAATGTGTAAGTGTATATGATACATAATTTGATTAGATACACATTAGTATTAATTGGAGAATAACACTTGCACATGTAGATTAATTAATTAAATAATTGTTATTTGATTAATTAATTATACAATTGACTAATTAATTTTTTCATGTGTTGGACACATTGTGTGATATTATTTATTTAATTTTATATTTGCCACAACTTAATTAATTAATATGATTAATTAAATTAATTAAATTATTTAATTAATTAAATATTATTAAGCTTATATTGATAAGCATGTGGTAAAATTGAGTCCATATATTTAGAATATATGTGGAATTTTCCTAGCCAAGTGTTGATATATATTTGAAAAACAAAATACCCTTCCTGTTATTGTTATCTCTCTCTCTCAAAAAAGAAAAAAAAATGGAAACTGGTTTTTCATTTTTCTTTAGCTTTTGACTTTTGGTTGATGAAGAAGCAGGCTTTCGGCCAAGGCTTAGAGTGAGAGAAAAGTTGTTTTCTTCAACTTTTAAGCTTGTAGCCATATTAGCAAAAAGGTAAAAAAAAATGATAATGAAAAAAAAGGTTTTCATTTTCATATGGTTGTCTTCTTCTCGTTGGAACTAGGAGAGAGAAAAGCAATTGTTTTTATTCCTGCAGTGCTTTTAAGCCATTTTGCTAAAGCCATGGCTGTTTGGCCATTTTTATTGAAATGGCTATTCGGCCATGTGCTGAGGAATAAAAACCTTTTGGCCATAAAGGGGTTATGTCAATTTGGTTTGCTTTTGTTTCTTTGAAATGGTTTCAAGAAAAATCAGTTTGGGGCTTTTCTCTTGGATGGGCAGGACAACAAAATAGAAGCATGAATAACTTCAATTGGAGCTTAAACAATGAATGGGAAGGAATTAAGGTAATTCCTTAACTTGTTCTGTTGAGAATTGTTTCAATTTATTCCAATTGATTTACATATGATGTAGTTATGGTTTATGCTTGTTTGTTGAGTTTTGCTTGTGAGAAAAACCAATTGATTATATTAGGGTAGCATGTGTATATAAATTGGGGTAATTAATGTAATTGACCCAATTAGGGTATTTGATACTCAAATTGCCATTCTAGAGTTATATTAGCCACTCATAAGTGACCTAGAATTGTTTTAGAGTGACTTTATTGTGGGACTCATTGGTTTGATCAAATTGGATTTGGTTATGAATATTAATTGAATTAATTTGAGAATTAATTTGATTAATTTGAAATTAATTCAATTTGGCTTAATTTGTGAAATTGAGTTATTGTGGATGTAATTGGATGTACTAAAATGCGTAGGAAAAATTTCTAGAATTTTCGGAATTGTTTCGGAAGTGTTTTAGGAATTTTCCGTAAAATCGCATTAAGGGTAAAAATTATAATTTGGTGAAATTATGATTCTTATGAATGTCATGAGACTTTAGGGAAAAATACGGATTTATAATTGGTATACGATACTAATTATTCATCGGGACTTATAAAAGTTTTAAAAGTCTATTTCACCCGAACCGCGTTCCGCTGGATAAACCCCAACAAAATGGTATCAGAGCAGGTCTGATGCTTCATCCATTACATTATTCATGCTTGATATATGATATGTAATCCAATTTTATCGTTCGCACATGCTTGGAATCTATATATGTTTCTTTACTTTTCGGTTCGACGCTAACGGAAATTGTAACGGAAATTTAATGGTTAAATTGTGTTATGTTTTCTTATGTTGAAATGAATTGTTTAGAAAATGATTTAAATTAAAATTCTGCATTTGATGTAGAGTGTAACTTCCATAGGAAAATCCCCGCTTTGAAATATGGCTGTAAAGTAAAACGTGTATTGGATACATGTTTCTTGGTCCGTCTTGTCAATACGGTTTATGTGTATCTTTCTATAACTGCATCTGAGATCGTGCCAAAGCTGTGAGGGTGTAGGTTATAGGATTATTATCCATACCGATTGTATATTTATAATGGACAAATTCAAGTGAAAGTGGAAATCCTGAACGTGCCAAAGCTGTCAGGACTACACCGATAGCTTGAGTATGTCATTGACAAGTGTAGCTTTGATACGCCTCCTTGTGAACGTGCCAAAGCTGTCATAACGAGAAACGGTCAGGACCAAAACCAGGAGTCACTGGTGAGTGATTGACAAAGAGTTGTCTACCTAATGAATATACGTAGGCGAGATCGTGCCAAAGCTGTGAGTCGAAATATATTCATGGGATCCTACTCTCGCTATGGAATTCGATTTAATTATTGAATTCCCGTTGTCCGTTGGGGATTACGGTATTACGTAAAATAGTGGGAGACACTGCTGGGTTTAAAATCCATAACTCAGGCAGTGTGTAATATTATGGAATTTACTACTTTCGTTTTCCTTTATTCTATATTGTTTATAGAATTATGCTTCTAATCCACTGCATGTCTATTACTTGAATATATTTTCTGACTTCACTTATGGTTGCGTTGTTCTAGAATAGGTTCTAGAAAGACAATAGACTTTGAAACTATTAGATTAGTTAAAACCATCGGGAATTGTTTTTCCGATTTTCTTGAAAATCATGATGGTTTGTGACTTAGTTTCTAAGTCACGATTATGTAATCTAAATGGATATCTGCGTTAGGATATAATAGTCTAGTAAGATTCATTTCTTATGCAGTAAGAATTGACTTGAATAGTTCATGTCTCGAGATTCTTGACTGACATTAAGAAAAATATTCGGTAAATAAATAACTTAGGATAATGCTTTATGAGATTATATCATAAAAGCATATGATGCTTAATCCTTATGGTAAATGATGGTCTGATACGAGATCACACCACATATCATTATCCATTTAATGAATATTGTATTCAGGTTATGATTAAATCTCATTTAACTGATGATTATCATTGGACCACTTATTTATTAAACTAATACATAAGATGTATGTTGTTTAATGAATTAGAAATTGCCGTAGATAGTTTTCTTCATTTCGTAACTCAGTTAATGATTTGTCATGACTCAGTTACGTGTTCTAATAGAGAACATGTTGAACGTCTTGAATTGTTCAAAGACTGTCAATATGTTTCTGATGAAACTCGGATAGAATATTTTGAATAGTTCAAAGATATTTTATCCGTAGTGTTGAAAACTATATCGTTGTTGAAATTCTTTGCGCATCTTTGAATTGTTCGAAGATGTTTGATATGATCGAACTCATTAATTTATGGCAATTTGTTCTAAGATTATTTAATGAATGTGATTCTGACTCAATATTAAACTTCCACGATTCCATTGTGATGGAATTGGTCAGTGGGAGTAATCGAATCTTATATGATTTGATTCGTTGATATTGAGTACTATCGAATAAGTTTCAATACTTTTGAGGTTATGCGCCAATAACACTGATTCATCTCTTTAATTAAGTTCCATTTGTTTCTACAGTTACATATATGATATGTATAGTAGAAAATTCGAATCATGAAAAGTTTGAGATTTGAATCTTTCTTTTGTATAATAGTTATATAATTGAAAGTACTTGCGCCTCAAAGGTACAAGTAATATTTATCATTTATTCTATTTAATAGAATATTGTATTCTATTTAATAGAATATCTTTTCTACGATTCCGAGCAATAAAATTATTTTATTACTTGGTATGTAACATTGGATGTTAATGATTGCAGAAAAGACTTGACTTGTTGAAGTCAAATGTGAGAATGATAAACTATAACTGGAACTACGTTATTAATAAGATGAATAGACCCTTAGACAACTTATGTATAAGTTTAATGGGATGTCAGAATCATTTACAAAGTATTTGATACTTAATGATTCTGTTATTTTCTTATGGAAGAAAATTATCCTATAACTTGTAGTGGGAGCGATATTTGATATCGATTCCTGGAATTTAGCATTGAACAATAGATTTAAGATTGTTTATTGTTTACTACGATCAAGTTCAGAACTTGATTAGGTTTTCGTTATGAATTGTTCATAAAGTGTAAAATTGTTTGCGCAGCAAAAGCGAAGTGAGCTTGTAAAGGTTTGACCTTTATAGTTTGACAGTGAGAAAGGTTACACTCAGTAATCTATTTTTGATTCTGAAGAAACCTGTTTCTAGTCGCACTAATTGAACAATTAAGGATCTGTTGGTTAATGTAGATATTAAACTATGTATTTTGGCTAAAGAATACAAAGTGGCGTTCTCGAATGATTTCTTCGAATAAGAGATCCGCTGTGATTTCTTTGTTTGAAGAGCTCATTCTAGAATGGCCCTAGAGTTTGTATTCTGCTAAGATCACAGTTTGATATATTAGCTTATAGAGCCTATTGTAGACTCGGGTAAGTTTTCCGGAAATTTGTGTTCTCTATTTTTGATATTAGACAGATTGTCTGGTTTTATCGAAATGTAGAGAATACATTTTTTGTCAGTATGGTCAGTGGGAGCGTAAAAATTTCTTTCTAGTACTATATATCCTTAAGTCTTGTTTTCTCCGTGAAATGAGTGGGAGCATTCTTTGTTATATTTGATACAAAGTTTCATATATAAGATATAAAACTAAGAGACTTGTGAGATATTCCCATTAATCGCATAGTAGATATGATCTAATAAAGGATACAGTAAGAATATCTGTATGACTGTTAGTGTAACTGTTTGACAGTTAACGTGTCTTTTATATATATAGTATTTATCTTTCGCAGAGGATGATTCCTTTGTCGAAAGATAGATTGATTGGAATGTCTAGTCAATCTTATGCATCATAGGATGATGGTGTAATGAATACTGTATTATGTACGATTAAAGATATCAATTTAATCATAATTGTTACGAGTTATTTTGATATACTGTAGACCATATGATAAATCTTGAAACATGTTCTTTATGATCTTTGAGATATTAAGAACGAATTTCTTATACATGGAGAATTTAGTCAGCAACCATAAGGTCAGATTAGTTTTGATTCTAATTATGACATTAGATAGTCTATGTCATATAAAGTCAGAAAAGATGCAGTGGGAGTGTCACTGTTGATTCTACTAAATTAGTGGAATCAGTTGCAACTTATGAAGTATTGACTTATGAAGTTGCACAATGACCCTAAAGATTAGAAGTTTTGATATTAGTATAGTGTTTGCGAATATCTTAAAGTATTTGGATTTGATTTCTAAATACATCGATAACTTAGTAGCTATGACACAATACTGATATATTGTCTGAGTCATATTGATGTGGAATTTGGATTCTACAAAATATGAATGATGCTATCTAAGGAAAACGATTGGGTTTGTTGGACAAACTCGATTTGTTAAAAGCAGGCTTACTTGTTGTTGCCTACCTCTTGAGTGCTTGTGAGCTCTTGAGGGCTATGAGTATGCGATACACATTGAGATGTGTATAGGATACCATGGATTGGCACTAGAGCAAGTGGAAGAAATTGTTAGGGTTGGTGCTCCGAGTACCAATTCGGATCGTATTTATGTCCGATTCATAAATACGAGTAATTGTATTTTCCATAATATTAGTAATTTAACGGTATCACTCTTGTCTTTTATACATATATTCGGTCTAATTATGATTAGATATCTGATTCCGATTAGACCGAAACTAAATCTAGTTTAGTGATATGTGTCTATTAGACAAAGACCATAGGATTTATGATATAGTGCGCAGTTATAACGTAGTTTATAATTGACATTGGGAAGCGCACTATTAGTTGTATATCCTTGAATAAAGTTCTGGTCAAGATTTGCTAACCCGGGTCTGTTAGTAAAATCCGCTGAGACCAGTACATGTCGTATATCGTGACTTGGTCCGATGGTTTATCCGAATGAACCATGAGTCTCGGGAGACTCGTTATAGACATGTAGGTGTTTATTTGATAAGACACTGAACGACTCACTGAAGGTTTCCTAATAGATGGTACACCAACGTCAATAGGAACTTTCTCAAGTTAAGCGAGCATATTGGTCATTCGACTTGAGATACCACTGTGGATATATGAGCTATCCTCCACACTTTGATGACAGTCACGTCAACGATCTAGTCATGGTCAGACCTCCGCCTGTTCGTTGGGTGTGGACTGATGCTCATGATATCCTGTGCGTATCAAGAGAGGATCCGTCAGTCCCGTGTACGGGATGTAGGCATCCATTTCGTGATACTCTAAAATCCTTGGCCAGGGTATACTGCGGAACTGTTCGGAGTATTTACGTAGAGAATCACGATTATATTTCGCGATATACAGAATTGTACGCTGCGGAGATTTGACGTTATATCTATATCTCTCTCTCTCAAAAAAGAAAAAAAAATGGAAACTGGTTTTTCATTTTTCTTTAGCTTTTGACTTTTGGTGATGAAGAAGCAGGCTTTCGGCCAAGGCTTAGAGTTGAGGAGAAAGTTGTTTTCTTCAACTTTTAAGCTTGTAGCCATATTAGCAAAAGGGTAAAAAAAAAATGATAATGAAAAAAAAGGTTTTCATTTTCATATGGTTGTCTTCTTCTCGTTGGAACTAGGAGAGAGAAAAGCAATTGTTTTTATTCCTGTAGGGCTTTTAAGCCATTTTGCTAAAGCCATGGCTGTTTGGCCATTTTTATTGAAATGGCTATTCGGCCATGTGCTGAGGAATAAAAACCTTTCGGCCATAAGGGGTTATGTCAATTTGGTTTGCTTTTGTTTCTATGAAATGGTTTCAAGAAAAATCAGTTTGGGGCTTTTCTCTTGGATGGGCAGGACAACAAAATAGAAGCATGAATAACTTCAAGGGATAATACCTTAGTAGCTAAATACATCATGTCTGGGTTTCCATCGATATACCATAAGGGATAACACGCAATCATTAACCCAATGTAGACAGACATGAAATATGATAATGAATGTAACAATAAAATAGCCGATGAGACAAATATGCATAATAACAAGGAAAATAAATAACACAAAACAAAAATGGAAACAATAAAAAAACATAAACATAAATTAAATGTGAAATAATAAAAGACTAATAATATGAAATAAATGCGGAATACTAAATATGTGACCAAATAATTTGGCCGTTTTCAATGTAGGACTTCGCATGCCCGGTTGGATGTATTCTATGTCCAGCCAAGCATGCCGTTTCCCGGACGACAAAATAAAATATAACAAAGGGTGCCCTCAGGTCTTACCTTTTAAGTCGCTTTTCAGGAGTGCGTTGGGACGTCGCCGGAAGAGTTAACGTTTCCGCTATTTTTTTCTGGTTCGCTGTTTTCGCTCGTTGCTTTTTCTCATTATTTTCTCTGTTTTCACTTGTTGTTTTCTCTATTTTGCGGCTGCTTTTCTGTGGTTTTTTGGCTGGTTTTGGGATGATTTTTGGACTATTTTTGTTCACTATTTTTTGTAGGGTTATTAGTGTATTTTCGGGAGTTTGGAGGGAGGAGTTACGTTGCTGGTTTTTATCGGTGATGGCTGAAGGGTTTTCGCTGTTTGGTCGGTCTGGGGCTGCTGGTGGAATGGTTTTTTTTGGGGGGTTGTTTTGTCGGTGGAGGGGGGCCACCGTGTGGTTCCACTGTTACCACCAACGCCGCCGTTGTCTCGGCGAATAATATCTTCGCTATTACTACTACAACAGCAACCACAACCACCACCACGATGGACGCCACCACCAATGAAAACAACACGAACGAGAACAAGGGCACCGAAAATAACATGAACGACAACAAAGGTGCTGAAAATAACAGGGACGAGAACGACAAGGACAAGAGCTCAATTCAAGACCAGCCCACGCAAACCCTAACTGTAGTATACACGAATTCGACCCAGCAACCAGTTGTTTCTCATTTAGATGCTGCCTCGAATGACTCCTTGTTGGTTTCTATTTAGGTCCCAAGATCATAAAAAATATGAAAATAATGTGTGAATACATCAAAGGAGGTAGCGGAATACTCACATTGATCGGTTGAGACGATTTGGTGAAGAACAAAATTGATTTTCACCTCCAAAAACGCAACTGCAGTGACCAGATTTTTCTGCCCACTGTTTCAGTTTTGAGTCACCATTTTGAGCTTCGAATCTTCGTCGTTTGATTCCCGGCTCGTGGGTGGGTTTCCCTAACACCTTCGTATGCCTCTTAGAAGTGTACTAGCACTTGGATCTTTCCACAAAATCCACAAAAAGCTTCCCTCACTGCTCACGTTTTTCAGCAGCAAAACCAGTGAGTTTTGGCCCCTTGGGCGTGAGCATGAAGGAGATTTGAGAGAGAGTGAGTTGTCTAGGGTTTACTAAATATTCATCTAATGAATAATGATAGTTCCTAAAGTGTAGAGAGATATTTTGTTTTTATACTTTAGGTAAAAACCATTTCACTTTTACCCTAAACTTGGTAGGTGTGGGTAAATGGTTTTCCAAAAGTAAAACAAGGTAGTTGGGTGGTAGGTACACCTTGTTAGGTTTATTCTAGGTCCCAAGATCAAACAAGCAATGAAAATATTGTGTGAACACATCAACGGAAGTAGCGGAATACTCACATCGATCGGTTGAGACGAATCGGCAACAAACAAAATTGATTTTACCCTTGCAAAAACGCAACTGCAGTGCAGTCCACTGCCTTGACAGTTTCTGATTTTGAGCTGTGAAACGGAGCTCCGAGCTTCGTCGAATGGATCCCGGCTCATGGGTGAACCTCCCTACCACCTTCGCAAGTGTCGTAAGTGTGCTAGCACTTGTGATTTTACCATAAAATCACACTCTTTGCCTCCCTTTGCTCGGCAGTTTCTAAGGAAACCAGTGAGCTTATTTCACTGCCCCTTGGGCGTGAATTGAGTGAGAAAGAGAGAAGAGAAATTATGTGTATTAGTTGTTAGAAAGTAAAAGCATTTTCCTTATATATTTTCTAAAAATATATTAAAGGTAAATACATAATTTTGGCTTTCAAAAGTCAATAAACAAACTTTCCAACAACTACACTATTGCAACAACTTCTATCAATCAAAGTGACAAGTTGCTTTCAATCAATCAATCAATCACATCAATCAATCACATCACTCAAAGTGACATTTGATTTGACGCTTGATGTGACGAATGATTTGACGCTTGATGTGACTTGCGTCGCCGCACTCGAATTCGAAATACGAATGCGCTCGCAATCACACTCGGGCTCGGGTTCGCTAATTCCAAATTAACGAACTTTCCGTTGCGTCGTAATTAAATGATTACGCCTAGCGAATTCACTGTTCACGTCGCTACGAATTAATTCTAAATTAATTCGTTCGCCCGAATTAAAATCTAATTTTAATTCCGCGTCGAAATCTAATTTCGTTTAATATATCGAATATATTAATTCATCGATTAATTCCAAATTAATCGTTCTCTCTCTTTAGATGATATTTTATCCTAGATAAAATATCTCCGTTATTAATCCTAGATTAATTTTCTATTTCTTCTATATAATCCCAGATTATTTAAGAGTGCGAGTTATGCGTCATCGGTGGATTATCGGGAAGCAACCCATGAGATCCCCGGATAAGTTGGCAGTAAATACGGTCGTCGGAGTATCCGAATCACGTACGTACCAAGTACTACGTTCTACCGATTTACGAGACAAGGTCGACTCGTAGCATAGCACCAAGTCTTCCCAATTCTCCGGACATATCCATCTAAGAATATTCAAGATCTATATCAAGCGTAGTATACCAAGTATTGCGTATGTCGGTCCAGTATCGGATAGTCACGTGCTAGGGCTGGGGCTGGATAAGTGTCTGCCCCGTCCGAAGCACATGTCGGATGTCTGGTAACTAGTCTCTATAATCGGATATTCATGACCTAGTCATAATATCACGATTGGATGCGCATCACTTAAGAGCACTAATACCGTATCCTGCGTGACATCATCTCCACTATGACTGGAGTGATACTTCCGTCTTGACATCACACCCAATACTCTACGATTCTCAATATACCCAGTATTGGCGTACACAGAACCGGTTAGAGTCCTAGACGACCTCAACCAAAGTATATTGATTGTCGTAAGCATTAGCAATGCAAGTCTCAGGTTAAGACCAAATACACCTACCCTGATGTCGGACTCCCATAGACACATAGTCATAATACCAATGGGATTCCGAGGGGGTCTATCCAGAGCGAAGCTGTTTCCCGTACCATCGGTGAAACACGACCTCCTATCGCACTTGCATAAGTATCCGATACTTATAGATATGAGAACTATGTCGTTGTGCCCTCACAACGCACAAAAGTACAATACTAGCCTATTCCGCATTATCGACGTCCAGTCTCGATAATACTCCGGCTAGGGATATTTAATGATTAAACCTTCGGGGAATGATACTGTCTCATATCATTCTCAGTCCAGGAACTAATCATAGGGACCTCTCTTCATTTATATATCTATGGTGATCTAATCACAAACGATGAGAGTGCAATTTCCTTGTCACATAGTTAATTTGCTACAACAACACAATGATCTGTGTAAATAGTGACGCTATGGGTCATTTTGTCCAACAATCTCCCACTTGGCACATAGCCAGTCACTCGAGTGTCTAACACCTGAACTATGTACGGTTCGCTCAAATTGCTGAGAAAAGGTTTTCGTCAGCGGATTTACATGATTATCATCCGATGCGATTTACACGATCATCACATCGCCACGATGTATGATCCGAACGAATCAGATGAATATAGAAGTATATATCCGGATCGTCGATGAGACCTTTAATTCCTTAGTCTGTGCTGACGCCTAGCTCAGCTGCTAACAGAATTATATCTAATCTAATTAGATTTATTTTTGACCCAAAAGACTTTTATTGCTGCCTCAGCTGCAGCAATAATCCGCATTAGTTGTTTATTCGGCAACAGTTATCTTGCTCGGAATATTTCCAGCTCACTGTACCAGTGTTCAAACTTTATAGTACCGTAGTATTTAATTGTTTGGAAACTTGCAGCAGTGATCCCAGTCACTTCAAGTTCTCCTTCTCCATAGTTTAAGACAGCATCTTTAGTTCTCTGAGACACTAACGGATGTTCTTAATCTTCAATCCAGTGACTATCACTTGGATTGACCTGATCGTGACTCCATATGCTCGAAGCGTATGAGACACCAATACAAGTACATTTTAAATGTACAATTTCCCAGAGAGTGTTAACAAACTCCAAATCTATCCTAGTAGATCTTTATTCCTCGAATAAAGGTTGTTACTCCCCAGAATTCTATGAAGAATTTCTATTGAAAGAATGTCTATGAAGGCCAAGCTTTCAACAATAGTTTTATGGGAATTTCATTTCCATGAAATGACATATATTATCATTATTTTATACAGGACATTCATTGTCAGTGCGCTCCCACTAACCTCCATATATACACAATAATTATTTTGTTTTGAGTCAAATCATAAACCATTATGATTACTTCAAAACGTCAGTTCCAAGAACCTTATGCTTGCTTCAATCCAAACATGGATCGAATGACCCGCAAACCTTGTTTGTCGGTTATACAAAATCGTCAGGATGTTGTAAACATCCTCCAAAAGGTTTCCTTTTCAGGAAAGCGATTTTGATCTGTAACTGACACATTTCATAAATGAAATACGCAGTTATCAACAAGCATTTTCAAAATGGATTTACCATGGCAACAACAAAAGGTTGAACCGTTATTAACACAATGTTGATAACGATACCTTTCCGTCACAAGCCTAGCTTTGTACGTTGGTATGTTGCCATCCATGTATGTCTTCCTTGAAGACGTTTACAGTACCAATAGGCACAATGCCTTGCGGTACAACAACTAGTCTCCAAACATAGTTGTTATACATGGAATCCATTTCGGACTCATGGCACTTTGCCATAGTAGGAAGTCGATACCTTGCATCACTTCCTCAAACGTAGTCGGTTGGTATACCTCCATAAGATTGACATCTTTATGAGGTTAGATCAGAAACCCATACCCTAGGTTGTTTTCTGACTCTATCCGATCTACTAGTTTCTTGTGTATTTGAAGATTAATGGTGTAAATTCATCATAGATGAAATATTTATGTTCCATTAAGGACTTCGTGCCTTGAACAGTATTACTCCGATTTTCATCGAGTATCACTATCCTCCCACTGACCACTGCATATCGGTATTCCTCTCAGGAAAAACCGCATGGTGAGCAACAATCACATTGTTCTCATGTGAGATTTACAAGTACTATACTCATGGTTTCCCTTAGGATAACCTATATTGGCACTTATCCAATTTGGGTCTTTTAGTTTGGTATCATCCAAACTTTATGCCTGGCATACCCAAATTATCAGGAATGAGAAACCCCGTTTCTTTCCTGTTCATATCCTATATGATATCTGTCAAACAGATTTATATGGAACCTTATTCTAAATAAGTTTTGCACTGTTAATACATATCTATTGAAGGAAATGATAGCTCAGAGCGACTCATAATTTAACCTTATCTTGTCCAACAAAATTCAGTTTTTAGTTCGGACACACCGTCTAACTGACGTGTCTCGGGAGGAGTCCTCATATGAAAGAATACCATACTCTTTCATGTATATATGAAACTTAATACTTAAGTATTTTCATTACGGTCTTACCGTGACGGTATAATACTATAGCCGATCTGTTTGTCTATTTCGTGTCGAAACTCTAAAAGTTTCTGATTTGTGTTCTTCAAAAGAAACACATAACCATAACGTGATGTCACATCCGTTAAGGTCACGAAATGTTCATGTTTACATCTAGCCTAGCTAGATATTGGCCCACTATCTTCACAATGAATAGGGCTAACAGATCGGTGGCTTTCACACTATTACCAAGTAAATAGTGTTTTAGGTGCTTTACCTAATAAACTAGATTCGTAGACTTTATTTGATTAGTCAAATCAGTCCAAGTACCCACTCTTCAAAAGTGTGGATATACGAGTCATGTTTAATTGTGTCCCAGACGACAATGCCACAAATAAGTCTCTATTGATCAAATCAATTTGAGCTATTTATTTTTCATTTTATATGTTTGAGATTTTAATTATATTCAAAATATAAATACTGTTTTTCACATCTAATGTGTTTATCTCAGTATCATCTTTATATAATGAAACACTTTAGTGTTCTAGAATATAAAGGTTTATCCGCAACGGATCAAACACTGATATAGAGATAATGTTACTAGTCCAAGTAGTTACATTATAACAGTTCCTAATTTAAGTACACACCCGAAGGGTAGTTCCTAAACATAGGTATTACAGTCGAAACAGCGACTTTCGTCCCGTTTCCGATTCGTAGAGCAATCTCAGCTTGAAGTCAGTATCCTGCTCATAGCAGATTCTGAACATCAATACAAACATTTTATGTACCACACTAAGTATTTAAAATCTAATTTTAATACTAGTAGTGAACATAACTTTGACAAATATTTTTAAAGTCAGAGCCTCGCCCTTTCTTTATTTCCTTCGTGTCTGCCATTTCCAAACGACAGTCACTTTGGGATATGTCATTTATCTTCCCAGAAGATCATAATGATTTTGCCTTTGCCCTTTCCAATATTTCAGAAGCCTTTGGCCAAGCCTTGGGTTTCTAGAATATTGAAGTAAGGTGCGCCTTGCGCTACTAGCTAATTGCAAAGTTTGACTTTATCTCCTTGAGATTGATCATTTAATTCTCCAAGAATTATTATTGCAATTTTAATACTTCTTAAATCTAAACATAGATTTATGTCAAGTATAATGAATTAAGCACTAAAGTCATCATCACATAAATCTTCCAAAGATTATGCTCTACTTATTTGCTTGATTCTGGGCTTAGGCATAATAGGTTATTTTATCAAATAAAGTAACTTATTATTTATTTCCAGTTTGAAAATTAAATCATTTAAAACATTTAATCCAAGGATTATATATATTTTAAATATCAACTTTTCAATTCTTTCTTGATTTTAATAGTCCAACTATTTAATCAATTTAATAAGGTACTATTTATTATAATGATTACAATAATCAATTATTTAATCAACTATAATTTTAATATTGATTACTATAATCCAATTATAAAATCAACTATCATTTTAATTCAATTATATTGATAACTATAATCCAATTATAAAATCAACTATATATTGAATGAGTTTGTATATAGTCCAACTATATATTTATTTTTAAAACAACAATTTAAATATTAGTCCAACTAACATTTAATATTACGACGAATGATATTTGTTTGAGCGCGTATGGCGAGTAATTGAACGAATATTGCAAATTCAATTCTTGCCTCCCACTATTTTTCGGCGAGCCTCTAACCCTCTGTCGAGTACTCGGGAAACCGTGTTTCCTAGTGGGCTAGGATCCCGTTAAATATCACACAATCTTGACTTTGGCCAACAAATTGTATGATAATTAACTAGGTAGATCTCGAAGATCAATTGGATCTCATCCAACTCCTAGATCCAGTAGGTGGACATCCAAGTCCGAAACATATATCTCATATATGCCTATATATCCAATATATATCCTAACCTTTTTCCTCTGAATCAACTAGGCCTTGGCTTTGGCACAACAAACCTAATGATCCCAGTCAAGCGCGGACCCATTGACCATGGAAGCTTCGTAATCAATGTCGATGGACAAGAAGTGGTCTTGACTTTGGCCAACAAACCACAACTTGGACATGACACCAATATGGAACAAAGCTTCGTGATTCAAACACATCTTCGACGGACAAGGGCTTGACTTTGGCCAACAACCCATGCCAATCTAGGATCTTGAGTAAGAATCACTCAATGGAAGGAAAAGACGCATGATATTTGATGAGGGCTTTTCGCGTGCAAATTGGCTACCAATTTAATTATCTTTGTTAAGGTCTCATCTTCATACACCCTTAAACATGCATTCTAAACACATAATAAAGCGAGTATGAAATAAAATAATAATGATATGCGGATGGATACTTTACACATTGATCCTAGATCAAATCTCTCCCTTTCTCACTCAAGCTAGCACTTGTACTACTTCTACCCGTTACACTACACTTCTAAAGAAACCTCATATACATTGAGGGGAATAGGTGAGAAGAGAATACAAAGAGAATAGAGGTGATAAGGCTGGACACGCAGGTCCAATTTAATAAATCGAATTTATTACAACAATTTCTAAAATTGCTCCACCCGACTAATATCCATCCGATATACATTATTCATTCATCAACCACGTATTCACACAAAAGCATGCTATCAATCAATCTAATCAAATTAATTAATCTGATAATTAAGATCATCCAATGTTCAAACAACGATTGATTTTGCTCGAGTCAAACTCGTTTTTGCGAATAAGTACTTAAAGTACGAATTGAATTAAATTAAACTACATCATTAAATCCAATTTAACATGTATTTAATACTAATTCACTATTCAATTCCAAATTAAATATTACACTTTTATTTAATGAAACCTTTACGACTTAAATTCCAAATTTAATCGCTACGGGTCTCAAAGCCCGATTAACGTCCAACGTCAATTCAATTCAAGTCCAATGGGCTTTTAATTGATTTCTTAAGGCGTGGACTTTTGGTCAACTCGGGTCAAACCGATAACCAAAGTCCAATCCGGGATTTACCCCATAAGCCCATAAATCAATCTTGGCCCATTAGGCCCAATTAAACTTTAAAGGTTCATTAGTCGCATTTGGGCTTAACGGAAGTGGTTTTGGGCCCAATTGGATCCAATCCATTTGGCCTAAACCCAACTTGATAAAATCAAGCCCAATAAGCCCAATAACAACTTTAATAGCCCAAATCCAATTTCAAGGCCTTAAATAATTAAATCACATAAATCCAATTTAGCAATTTAATTACCTAAAGTGTATTATATGATCAATCACCTAAATCAACATTTCCAAAACATCAAATTAGTCCAATTAATCATGTTCATTTCATCATCACATGTCCAACACATTAATGAAAATCAAACCCATATTACATGCTTCTAAGTCTCGGCCAAGGAAGGTTATTTTGTCCGATTTGAATTCAATCCGATTAATTACACAATCGACAACGTATTAACTTCCCGAATGATTTCATACACATCCAATGTTCATAAAATCAAAATCCAAGACATTAAAGGCTTAAGTACATTCGGCCAAGTTGATTACATTTGGGGATTTTATGTTCAATTCCAAATCCAATCCAATTGATTCAAATTAACATTATCCTATATGATTCTAACTCATCCAATGAATCAAAATCAAAAAATTCCAAATTACCAAAATCAATTTCACATTCGGCCAAGGGGTAATTTTTGGGGAAAAATGTTCTAAACACTTTTTCTTGAAATTGATCAAATCAATCTTCAATATAACATATACTAAGCATGCTCAATCATCCAATTTCTTTAAATCATGCTCAAATACAAAATACCCAATTTTAAGCCCTACATTTTTCATGCTTGAACCTAAGGCTCTTGATGCCATTGTTAGGTTTATTCTAGGTCCCAAGATCAAACAAGCAATGAAAATATTGTGTGAACACATCAACGGAGGTAGCGGAATACTCACATCGATCGGTTGAGACGAATCGGCAACAACAAAAATTGATTTACCCTTGCAAAACGCAACTGCAGTGCAGTCCACTGCCTTGACATTTCTGATTTTGAGCTGCGAAACGGAGCTCCGAGCTTCGTCGAATGGATCCCGGCTCATGGGTGAACCTCCCTACCACCTTCGCAAGTGTCGTAAGTGTGCTAGCACTTGTGATTTTACCATAAAATCACACTCTTTGCCTCCCTTTGCTCGGCAGTTTCTAGGAAACCAGTGAGCTTATTTCACTGCCCCTTGGGCGTGAATTGAGTGAGAAGAGAGAAGAGAAATTATGTGTATTAGTTGTTAGAAGTAAAAGCATTTTCCTTATATATTTTCTAAAAATATATTAAAGGTAAATACATAATTTTGGCTTTCAAAAGTCAATAAAACAAACTTTCCCAACAACTACACTATTGCAACAACTTCTATCAATCAAAGTGACAAGTTGCTTTCAATCAATCAATCAATCACATCAATCAATCACATCACTCAAAGTGACATTTGATTTGACGCTTGATGTGACGAATGATTTGACGCTTGATGTGACTTGCGTCGCCGCACTGGAATTCGAAATACGAATGCGCTCGCAATCACACTCGGGCTCGGGTTCGCTAATTCCAAATTAACGAACTTTCCGTTGCGTCGTAATTAAATGATTACGCCTAGCGAATTCACTGTTCACGTCGCTAACGAATTAATTCTAAATTAATTCGTTCGCCCGAATTAAAATCTAATTTTAATTCCGCGTCGAAATCTAATTTCGTTTAATATATCGAATATATTAATTCATCGATTAATTCCAAATTAATTGTTCTCTCTCTTTAGATGATATTTTATCCTAGATAAAATATCTCCGTTATTAATCCTAGATTAATTTCTATTTCTTCTATATAATCCCAGATTATTTAAGAGTGCGAGTTATGCGTCATCGGTGGATTATCGGGAAGCAACCCATGAGATCCCCGGATAAGTTGGCGTAAGTAAATACGGTCGTCGGAGTATCCGAATCACGTACGTACCAAGTACTACGTTCTACGATTTACGAGACAAGGTCGACTCGTAGCATAGCACCAATTCTTCCCAATTCTCCGGACATATCCATCTAAGAATATTCAAGATCTATATCAAGCGTAGTATACCAAGTATTGCGTATGTCGGTCCCAGATCGGATAGTCACGTGCTAGGGCTGGGGCTGGATAAGTGTCTGCCCCGTCCGAAGCACATGTCGGATGTCTGGTAACTAGTCTCTATAATCGGATATTCATGACCTAGTCATAATATCACGATTGGATGCGCATCACTTAAGAGCACTAATACCGTATCCTGCGTGACATCATCTCCACTATGACTGGAGTGATACTTCCGTCTTGACATCACACCCAATACTCTACGATTCTCAATATACCCAGTATTGGCGTACACAGAACCGGTTAGAGTCCTAGACGACCTCAACCAAAGTATATTGATTGTCGTAAGCATTAGCAATGCAAGTCTCAGGTTAAGACCAAATACACCTACCCTGATGTCGGACTCCCATAGACACATAGTCATAATACCAATGGGATTCCGAGGGGGTCTATCCAGAGCGAAGCTGTTTCCCGTACCATTGGTGAAACACGACCTCATATCGCACTTGCATAAGTATCCGATACTTATAGATATGAGAACTATGCCGTTGTGCCCTCACAACGTACACAAGTGCAATACTAGCCTATTCCGCATTATCGACGTCCAGTCTCGATAATACTCCGGCTAGGGATATTTAATGATTAAACCTTCGGGGACTGATACTGTCTCATATCATTCTCAGTCCAGGAACTAATCATAGGGACCTCTCTTCATTTATATATCTATGGTGATCTAATCACAAACGATGAGAGTGCAATTCCTTGTCACATAGTTAATTTGCTACAACAACACAATGATCTGTGCAAATAGTGACGCTATGGTCATTTTGTCCAACACACCTACCACAATAGGGCCCCACATATTTGAATGAAAAATTCAAATATCTCTATGAACATTGCCGCGGTGCGGTTCCGTTTAATCCGATTAAACGAACTTCCGTCGTTAAATAATTAAATCTAATTTAATTAAATATCGATGCCACGCAATATATTACGAACGTCGTTTACGAATTAATTCTAAATTAATTCGTTCGTTCGCATTAAAGTCCGACTTTAATTTCGTAATGAAATCCAATTCATATTAATATATCCGATATATTAATTTTAGCCCATTCGAATAAATTAAATAGAGTGGGATTAATTTAATTTTCTCTCTCATCGAATTAATCCCAGATTAATTAAAGTGCGAGTCATACATCATCGGTGAATCATTGGGAAGCGACCCAAGAGATCCCCGGATATGTTGGCAGTAAATACGGTCGTCGGACTATCCGAACACGTAAGTACCAAGTACTACGTTTTACCGATTCACAAGACAAGGTTGGCTTCTAGCAAAGCACCATGCCTACCCAATTCTCCAGAAATATCCTTACAGGAATGAAGGATCTGTATCAGGCGTAGTATACATCGTATAGTGCATATCGATTAGTATCGGATGGTCACGTGCTAGGCTTGGGGCTGGAGTTGTGTCTGCCCCGTATGAAGCACATGTCGGATGTCTGGTAACTAGTCTCTATAATCGGATATACATGACCTAGTCATAATATCCCAATGGCCGCGCAACACTTAAGAGCACTAATACCGTATCCTACGTGACATCATCTCCACTATGACTGGAGTGATACTTCCGTCTTGACATCACACCCAATACTCTACGATTCTCAATATACCCAGTATTGGCGTACACAGAACCGGTAAAGCCCTGGACAACCTCAACCAAAGTATATTGATTGTCGTAAATATTAGCGGTGCAAGTCTCAGGTTAAGACCAAATACACCTACCCTGATGTCGGACTCCCATAGACACGCAGTCATACTACCAATGGGATTCCGAGGGGGTCTATCCAGAGCGAAGCTGTTTCCCATACCATCGGTGAAACACAAACTCCTATTACACTTGCATGAGTATCCAATACCCAAATATATGAGAACTATGCCGTTGTGCCCTCACAACGCGCACAAGTGCAATACTAGTCTTTTACGTATTTATCGATGTCCAATCTCGATAATACCCTGACTAGGGATATTTAATGATTTATCCTACGTGGACTGATACTGTCTCATATCATTCTCCGTCCAGGAACAAATCATAGGGACCTCTCATCATTTATACATCTAAGGTGATCTAATCACAAATGATAAGAGAGCAATCTCCTTTGTCACATAGTTAATTTGTACAACAACACCATGATCTGTACAAATAGTGACGCTATGGGTCATAATTGTCCAACAATCTCCCACTTGGCCTATAGCCAGTCACTCGAGTGCTTAACACCCGAACTATGTACGGTTGGCTCAAATTGCTGAGAAAAGGTTTTCGTCCCCGGATTTACATGATTATCGTCTGATGCGATTTATACGATCATCACATCGCCATGATGTATGATCCGAACGAATCAGATGAATATCGAAGTATATATCTGGATCGTTGATGAGACCATTAATTCTTTAGCATTTGCTGACGCCTAGCTCAGCTGCTAACAGAATTATATTTAATCTAATTAGATTTGTTATTGACCCAGATGTCTGCTTTTGCTGCATCAGCAGCTGCAATTAACCCGCATTTGTTGTTTATTCGGTAACAATATCTTGCTTGGAAGATTTCCAGCTCACTGTACCGTTATTCAAACTGTATAGTACCGTTTGTGACTTTTAGTCGTCTTTATCGGTTATAGGAAACTTACTACAGTGATCCCAGTCACTCCAAGTTCTCCTTCTCCATAGACTAAGACAGCATCCTTAGTTCTCTAAGATACTAACGGATGTTCTTAACTTCAATCCAGTGACTATGTCACACCCGTCCCCTTAGGTAGGCTAGGGGTGAGACGGAGACTAGAAACTGGCAGAGTTTCCCCTGTAATATGGGCAAATCCTCCATATACAAGGAAAATCTAAAACTGAAAACTAGCAACATGAAAATTTTTCTTAGGATCTCCATGATCCAACTCAAATAACATCATAAGGAAATACAATATCCTCAATAACATATAAAGGCTCAATGCCTCACAACACAATACAAGTTTCTCTCAAGAAATACTCTGAGTAATAAATCACATTTCTCATTTCTCATAAAACTCATATTGCTCATGAAATACTCTGAATAATAAATCACATTTCTCATCTATAAGCACAACCTCATGACAATATGGCAAAGCTGGCAACATGGGGCATCCCCACGGCAATAACTGGCATCCGGAGCAAACTGGCAACGTAAGACCTTATCTTACGGCAATAACTGGCAACATGAGACCTTATCTCATGGCAAATATCTGGCAACATATATGTACACCGGGGTGCATCCTAACATAAAAAATCATTTCCAAAATCCATGCTCATATCTCAAATCATGCAAGTTTCTCATATATCACAAACACATGTTCAACATAATCAATATTCGATCCATATACCATATAGCAAAATATAAACTTTCTAAAATCAAACTCATTTAATGCATTTCTTTAAGATTCATTTCAGAAAACATACATACCTATACTTTAGAAAACATCAATGTTACAGGCTTATCCACGCACCTGATGAGCTGACTACTGGAAAAAGAAACTAAGCAGCAGGACCGTCCCTGCTTACAGTATCACGATCACCTAACAGACAAAAGAATTTACTATAAGGAACATAATCCTAACTAGAATAAATGAAAGAATATGCAAGAAACGTGATTCGGTCGTTCTCGCAATCCTAACGAAATTAAGATTCGGAGGTCCAAAACTACTCGGAATGGTCTGAAATTCGCGGAGGAGACTCGGGAAGTCGACGGCAAGATTCTGCCTGGCGCGTGGGTTCCACGCGCCACCTCTCCCGTCCGCGCGTGGGCTTCACGCGCCTCCACTTGAGTGGCGCGTGAGCTTCACGCGCCGGTCCGATCGGAAATTTTCCGACGGCCGAGCGTTCCCCTCTCTCTCCCGGATCTAATGGCGCTGACGGTTTGTCGATCGGAGTTCCGGATCAACGGGAAATCGAGAAAAACCATAAAAAGTTTCTTACCGAGATTTCTCTGAAAATTGGAAGTTCCCGAAATGAAACTACCACCAAAATGATCCTCTCGACGAGATCTACACTTTTCCTTAAGGACTCGGTCGGATTAGAGCTATGAATCCGGACCAAAACTTCTCTCTCTCTTTTCTTCTTTCTCTTTCTTCTCTCTCCGCTTACGTCTCTCTCTCTGTGTCTCTTATCTTTCTATTCTTATTATTTTTTTTTTTATCTTTTGTATAAGCTTATAGTGTGCGTGTGTGAAATAAATAAATAAATACTAATATGGCAAAATTCGTTTGCCACCCTATACTTAATCTTAACCGCATCTTTAATTCCAAATTCCACAAACTTAAAAATTTAATCCTTAATTTCTACCCACCAAAAATAATAAAATAAAATATGGTGTAAAATAATCTGGGGTGTTACAGACTATCACTCGGATTGGTCTGATTGTGTCTCTATACGCTCAAAGCGTATGAGGACACCAGGTCATGTACATTTTAAATGTACAATTTCTCAGAGAGTTTTAACAACTTAAAATCTATCCCAATAGATCTTTATTCTTAGAATAAAGGTTGTTACTCCTAAGATTCTACGGAGAATTATTTCGAAAGCCAAGCTTTCACCGATTGTTTTATGGGAATATCATTTCCAGAAAAACATATATTATCATTATTTATTCAGGACATTCATTGTCAGTGCGCTCCCACTAACCTCCTTATATACACAAGAATTATTTTCGGTTTTTAATTAAATCATAAACCATTATGATCACATCAAAACGTCAGCTCTAAGAACCTTATGCTGCTTCATTCCAAACATGGATCGAACAACCCGCAAACCTAGTTTGCTGGTTTAGGTACGACAAAATCGTCAGGATGTTATAAACAAACTCCAAAAGGTTTCCGTTTAAGGAAAGCGATTTTGATCTTTAACTAACACATTTCATAAATGTACAATTTCAGGAAGCATTATCAAAATGGATTTACCGTGGCAACAGGTAAAAGGTTGAACCGTAATCAACACAATGTTGATAATAATACCTTTTCGCTAAAATCCTAGCTTTGTACGTTGGTATGTTTCCATCCATGTATGTCTTCCTTGAAGACTTTTAAGTACCAATAGGCACAATGCCTAACGGTACATCAACTAGTGTCTAAACATAGTTGGTATACATGGAATCCACTTCGGACTCATGGCACTTTGCCACAAAAGGGAGTCGATACCTTGTATCACTTCCTCAAACGTAGTCGGTTGGTCTACCTCAATAAGATTGACATCTTTATGAGGTGAGATCAGAAACCCATACCCCAGGTTGTTTTATGATTCTCTCCGATCTACGCGGTTCTTGTGTATTCGAAGATTAATGGTATAGTTTCATCATTGATGAACTATCTGTGTTCCATTAAGGACTTCGTGCCTTGAACAGTATTACTCCGATTTTCATCGAGTTATACCATCCTCCCACTTACCACTGCATATCGGTATTCCTCTTAGGAAAACCGCATGGTGAGCAACAATAACATTGTTCTCTCTTGAGATGCATAAGTACTATACTTATGGTTTCCCCTAGGATAACCTATAATTGGCACTTATCCTATTTGGGTTTTAGTTTGGTATCATCCAAACATATGCCTAGCATACCCAAATCATCAGGAATGAGAAACCCGGTTTCTTTCCCGTTAATATCTAATATGATATCTGTCAAACAGATTTATATGGAACCTTATTCTAAATAAGTATTGCACTGTTAATGCATATCCGTTGAAGGAAATGGTAGCTCAGAGCGACTCATGATTAATCTTATCATGTCCAACAAAAATTCGGTTTCTCCGTACGGACACATAGTCAATCTTACGTGTCTCGGGAGGAGTCCTCATTGAAAGAATACTATACTCTTTCATGTATGTTTGAAAACTTACTACTTAAGTATTTTCATTACGGTCTTACCGCGACGGTTTAATACTCTAGACGATTGTTTTTGTCACTTCATGTCGAAACTCTAAAAGTTATCGATTTGTGTTCTTCAAAAGAAACACATAACCATAACGTGATGCCACATCCGTTAAGGTCACAAAATATTCATATTCATATCTAGAATTGCAAGATATGGGCCCACTTACTTCACTATGAATAGGGCTAACAGATCGGTGGCACTGGCACTTTTACCAAAGTAAATAGTGTTTAGGCACTTTGCCCTCAATAAACTAGATTCGTAGACTTTATTGAATAGTCAAATCAGTCCTAGTACCCACTCTTCAAAAGCGTGGATATACGAGTCTTGTTTAATTGTGTCCCAGACAACAATGCCACAAATAAGTCTCTTAACTGATCAAATCAGTTTGAGCTATTTATTTGTCATGTTTTATTTTTGAGATATTATTTATATTCAAAATATAAATTCTGTTACTCACATCTAATGTGTTTATCTTAATATCATTCTTATACAATGAAACACATAGTGTTATAGAATATAAAGGTCTATCCGTAACGGATTAAACACTGATATAAAGATAATGTTTCTAGTCAAACTAGTTACATTATAACAGTTCCTAATTTAAGTAATACCCAAAAGGTAGTTCCTAAACTTAGGACTCTACGGTCGAAACAGCGACTTTCGTCCCGTTTCCGATTCGCAGATTAATCTCAGCTTGAAGTCAGTATCCTGCTCACAGCAGATTCTGAACATCAATCCATATAATTTATGTACCACCACTAAGTATTTTAAAATCCAATATTAATACTAGTAATAGACATAATATTGACAAACATTCTTAAAGTCAGAGCCTTGCCCTTTCTTTAATTCCTTCGTGTCTGCCATATCCAAACGACAGTCACTTAGGATATGTCATTTATCTTCCCAGAAGATCCATAATGATTTTGCCTTTGCCCTTTCAAATTTCAGAAGCCTTTGGCCAAGCCTTGGGTTTCTAGAATATTGAAGTATGGTGCGCCTTGCGCCACTTACCTAATTGCAAAGTTTGACTTTATCTCTCGAGAATAGTCTTTAACCCTCAAAAAGTTATTTATTGCAATTTTAATAATTCTTAAATCCGAACATAGATTAATGACAAGTAATCGAATTAAGCACTTAAGTTATCATCACATAAATCTTCCAAAGATTATGCTCTACTATTTGCTTAATTCTTGGCTTAGGCATAATAGGTTATTTTATCACGTAAAGTAACTTAATATTTATTTCCAGGACCATCCTGAAATTATTCCCAATTTAAAATATAGTCGTTTAAATACATTTTCACCTAGGATTATGTTTTAAACACTAATATTTCATTTATCTTGATTCCTAATAGTCCAACTATTTAATCAACGATTTGTGGTACTATGTATTATATTGATTATTATAGTCCAACTATACAATCAAATATAATTTAAATCAATTAACCTCAATTACATTGATTACTATAATCCAATTATAAAATCGACTGTAAATTGAAATTTAATTAATTCAAATATATTGATTACTATAATCCAATTATATAATCAACTATAATACAGTCCAACTGCTTATTAAAACAACAATTTAAATATTAGTCCAACTAACATTTAATTTATATGACGAATAATTTGAATGAGCGCGTATGGCAAGTAATTAAACGAATATTGCAAATTCAATTCTTGCCTCCCACTATTTTTCGGCGAGCCTCTAACCCTCTGTTGAGTACTCGGGAAACCGTGTTTCCTAGTGGGCTAGGATCCCGTTAAATAACACACAATCTTGACTTTGGCCAACAAATTGTATGATATTTAACTAGGTAGATCTCAAAGATTAATTGGATCTAATCCAATTCCTAGATCCAGTAGGCGGATATCCAAATCCTAAACATATATCTTATATATGCCAATACATCCAATGTATTACCTAACCTTTTTCCTCCGAATCAACTAAGCCTTGGCTTTGGCACAACAAACCTAGTGATCCCAGTCAAGCGCGACCCATTGACCATGGAAAGCTTCGTAATCAATGTCGATGGACAATAAGTGGTCTTGACTTTGGCCAACAAACCACAACTTGGACAAGACACCAATATAGAACAAAACTCCCGTGATTCAAACACATCTTCGACGGACAAAGGGCTTGACTTTGGCCAACAACCCAATGCCAGTCTCGGATATTTGAGTAAGAATCACTCAATGGAAGGAAAAACGCATGATATTTGATGAGGGTTTTTCGCGTGCAAATTGGCTACCAATTTATTATCTTTGTTTAGGTCTCATCATCATACACCCTTAAACATGCATTCTAAACACATAATAAAGCGCATATGAAATAAATAATAATGATATGCGGATGGATACTTAACACATTGATCCTAGATCAAATCTCTCACTTTCTCTCTCAAACTAGCACTTGTATTACTTCTACCTGTTACACTACACTACTAAAGAAACCTCATTTACATTGAGGGGAATAGGTGAGAAGAGAATACAAAGAGAATAGAGGTGATAAGGCTGGACACGCAGGTCCAATTTAATAAATCGAATTTATTACAACAATTTCCAAAATTGCCCCCACCCGACTAATATCCATCCGATATACATTATTCATTCATCACAACCATGTATTCACACAAGCATGTTATCAATCAATCTAATCAAATTAATTAATCTGATAATTAGTGATCATCCAATTTTCAAACAACGATTTGATTTTGTGCGAGTCAAACTCGTTTTTGCGAATAAGTACTCAAAGTACGAATTCTCGAATTAAATTAAACTACAACATTAAATCCAATTTAATATGTATTTAATACTAATTCACTATTTTAATTCCAAATTAAATATTACACTTTATTAATAAACCTTTTACGACTTAAATTCCAAATTTAATCGTTACGGGTCTCAAAGCCCGATTAACGTCCAACGTCAGTTTAATTCATGTCCAATGGGCTTTCAATTAATTTCTTTAAGGCATGGGCTTCGGCAACCAAAGCCCAATCAATGAGTAACCCCATAAGCCCAGAAATCAATTTCGGCCCATTAGGCCCAATTAAACTTTAAAGGTTCATTAAGTCGCATTTGGGCTTTATGGAAGCGGTTTTCGGCCCAATTGGATCAAATCCAATTTGCCTAAACCCAACTTTGTACAACAAAGCCCAATAAGCCCATTACAACTTTAAAAGCCAAAATCCAATTTTAAGGCCCAAATAATTAAATTACCAAATTCCAAATTTCCAATTTAATTACCAAAGTGTATTACATGATTAATTAACCAAATCAATATTCCAAAACATCATTATGTCCAATTAATCATGCTTTTATCATCATCACATGTCCAACATACTTTGATGAAAAATCAAACCCATTAACCATGTTTATTAGTCTCGGCCAAGATAAGGGATTTTTATCCGATTCGAATTCAATCCAATTAATTTCACAATCGATATTAAATCCACATCCCGAATGATTTCCAACACATCCAATGAATTAAAATCAAAATTCCAAGACTAAATTAGGGCTATACCATTCGGCCAACATAAGGAATTGGGGATTTTTGTTCAATTCAAAATTTAATCCTATTAATTTCAAATTAACATTATCCATCATGATTCTAACTTATCCAATGAATCAAAATCAAAAAATTCCAAGATTCCACATGAACCCTATACATTCGGCCAAGGTAGATATATTGGGGAAAATTTATTCCAAACCATTTTCTTGAAATTGATCCAATCAATCTTCAATTCAACATGTATTAAGCATACTCAAACATCCAATTTATTCAAATCATGCTCAAATACAAAATACCCAATTTTAAGCCCTAAAAATTTCATGCTTGAACCTAGGCTCTTGATGCCATTGTTGGTTTCTATTTAGGTCCCAAGATCATAACAAACATGAAAATAATGTGTGAATACATCAAAGGAGGTAGCGGAATACTCACATTGATCGGTTGAGACGATTTGGTGAGGAACAAAATTGATTTTCACCTCCAAAAAACGCAACTGCAGTGACCAGATTTTTCTGCCCACTGTTTCAGTTTTGAGTCACCATTTTGAGCTTCGAATCTTCGTCGTTTGATTCCCGGCTCGTGGGTGGGTTTCCCTAACACCTTCGTATGCCTCTTAGAGTGTACTAGCACTTGGATCTGGCCACAAAATCCAAAAAAGCTTCCCTCACTGCTCACGTTTTTCAGCAGCAAAACCAGGAGTTTGGCCCCTTGGGCGTGAGCATGAAGGAGATTGAGAGAGAGTGAGTTGTCTAGGGTTTACTAATATCATCTAATGAATAATGATAGTTCCCAAGTGTAGAGAGATAGATATTTTGTTTTTATACTTGGTAAAAACCATTTCACTTTTACCCTAAACTTGGTAGGTGTGGGTAAATGGTTTTCCAAAAGTAAAACAAGGTAGTTGGGTGGTAGGTACACCTACCACACATGGGCCCCACATATTTGAATTGAAAAATTCAAATATCTCTATGAACATTTGCCGCGGCGCGGTTCCGTTTAATCCGATTAAAGAACTTCCGTCGTTAAATAATTAAATCTAATTTAATTAAATATCGATGCCACGCAAATATATTACGAACGTCGTTTACGAATTAATTCTAAATTAATTCGTTCGTTCGCATTAAAGTCCGACTTTAATTTCGTAATGAAATCCAATTCATATTAATATATCCGATATATTAATTTTAGCCCATTCGAATAAATTAAATAGAAAAATCAAATTTAACTATTAAATTCATTTTACCGATTAATTCCAAATTAATCGCGTTCTCTCTCTTTAGATAATATTTTATCCCAGATAAAATATCTCCGTAATTAATCCCGGATTAATTTTCTCTCTCATCGAATTAATCCCAGATTAATTAAAGTGCGAGTCATACATCATCGGTGAATCATTGGGAAGCGACCCATGAGATCCCCGGATATGTTGGCAGTAAATACGGTCGTCGGACTATCCGAACACGTAAGTACCAAGTACTACGTTTTACCGATTCACAAGACAAGGTTGGCTTCTAGCAAAGCACCATGCCTACCCAATTCTCCGGAAATATCCTTACAGGAATGAAGGATCTGTATCAGGCGTCGTATACATCGTATAGTGCATATCGATCTAGTATCGGATGGTCACGTGCTAGGCCTTGGGCTGGAGTTGTGTCTTGCCCCGTACGAAGCACATGTCGGATGTCTGGTAACTAGTCTCTGTAATCGGATATACATGACCTAGTCATTATATCCCAATGGCCGCGCAGCACTTAAGAGCACTAATACCGTATCCTACGTGACATCATCTCCACTATGACTGGAGTGATACTTCCGTCTTGACATCACACCCAATACTCTACGATTCTCAATATACCCAAGTATTGCATACAAGAACCGGTTAAAGCCCTGGACGACCTCAACCAAAGTAATTGATTGTCGTAAGTATTAGCGGTGCAAGTCTCAGGTTAAGACCAAATACACCTACCCTGATGTCGGACTCCCATAGACACGCAGTCATACTACCAATGGGATTCCGAGGGGGTCAATCCAGAGCGAAGCTGTTTCCCGTACCATTGGTGAAACATAACCTCCTATTACACTTGCATGAGTATCCAATACCCAAATATATGAGAACTATGCCGTTGTGCCCTCACAACGCGCACAAGTGCAATACTAGTCTTTTACGTATTTATCGATGTCCAATC
The DNA here is from genome assembly GCA_019454045.1 of Zanthoxylum bungeanum. Classification (NCBI taxonomy): domain Eukaryota; kingdom Viridiplantae; phylum Streptophyta; class Magnoliopsida; order Sapindales; family Rutaceae; genus Zanthoxylum; species Zanthoxylum bungeanum. The sequence goes on along the minus strand of SKCR01053398.1, from coordinate 6,465 downwards.
TCGATAATACTCTGACTAGGGATATTTAATGATTGATCCTACGTTGACTGATACTGTCTTATATCATTCTCCGTCCAGGAACAAATCATAGGGACCTCTCATCATTTATACATCTAAGGTGATCTAATCACAAATGATAAGAGAGCAATCTCCTTTGTCACATAGTTAATTTGTACAACAACACCATGATCTGTACAAATAGTGACGCTATGGGTCATAATTGTCCAACACTCCTCGAGTCTAAACAGGCAAGGGGATGATGTTGTTGCTGCTTTGTGGCTTTGTGTCGGTTAATAGAGCTTAGGTTTAAGCTTTTTTCGGTGCTAAGGGGCTATTGATTGTTGTTTTAGTCGGTTGGAAGGGGGGCTTTGTGTAGGCATTGCATTTTTGCATGTGAGTCCATATGATGAGTCTCATTTGGAGGCACGACCTTTTTAGTCGAGGAAGTTGCAGGAAACGGTCGTCGGAAGGGAATCGGTATTTCATTAAATTTTATTCGCTTGTTTAGCTCCAAGCTCACTCGTTGGACCTCCGTTTTAAAACACCTTTGACCTAAAAAACCTAGAACCATTTAACCTTGGCCCAACCCCTCACCAAACCAACACAAAACACCTAGCCCATCACACTTGGCCCACACGCCCAAGGCCCTCAAAATACGACCCAATTAAATAAAATATTAATTAAATAATATTTCAAATTAAATAAATAATTAATTAAGTCAAACACCAAATTAAATAAAATATTAAATCATATACCAAATTAATAAAACATTAAATAAAATCATGCCTAATTAAAATCAATCAACAAAATATTATTCCTAATTAAAAATATTGTATTCCTAACTTAACAAATATTATGCCTAAACAACACAAATTAAATATATCCATACCTAAATTAAACTAAATCAAATCCAAATTAAAATCAAATTTTAATAAATCACTCACCAATTTAATATAATTCCCACCAAAAAATAAATATCATTGCCTAAACTATTTAAATCAAATACCACACATGCATCAATAATTGATTTTGTTTCCTTTCAAAAACCATGCAAACCCTAATTCCCCTACCCTCTCACTATAAAAGATAACACTAACCAAACCCTAAGGCTCTTGGAGGTTCACGGCAATTCACAGAACAAAAAAACCCTAAACACTGATCAGCTCTCTCCTCTCTCTCGACCAAAAACCTACTTCAGCCATTCAAAAACCCTTCACTCGGCAGCCACAAACCTCAACTCTCCATGGCCTCACGCCAATAACACTGCTACCTTTACGTCAAAATGCCACACTGCCACTCTCAGAACCAAACAAACAAACCAAATAAACAAAAGAAATCAGCCACACGTCCTCAAAGCCACAATCACTCCCCACTCACAGACCCCACTTTGAAGCCACAAATACTCACCAAAGCCACATGCCCCGTGTCCATCAATAGCTGCCCCTTTTGACTCTATTCAGCGCATCAACAAAACACAGCAGCCCTTGTCCACGAACCAGCCTCTTGCCTCTTCACGACCCAGCCTCATAAGCCACAACACACATTTTCCTTCATGACACATGCACACACGATAAACCCTCAAGCCTCCCTTTAACGCACGCACATAAGCCAGCCACACCCCACGAATCAACCCCCTCCCGCATGCCAAACTAACAACCCAACACATAAACACATGCACCCTAACATCTGAGTCACATAACCGAACAAACAAGATTTCTGACACTCAAATAGCAGCCCTCTTTTACTGACCGGCACAGCCCACTAAATGAACACACACGTAGCCAACTCGCCCCTCACTGCTCAAATAACCGCACCATAAATAGTCTCAAAATCTGCCTAAAAATTACCGCACAAACTGAATGAAAAAACACCCCAAACTGTCTTGAAACTGTCCCAAAAACTGCCCGAAACTGCACCCAGAACTGTCTCTAACCAGTCCACGAAACTGTCCAAAATAGTAGCCTAAAACACCAAAAACAGTGACCAAAATACAGCACCAAAACAACACCAAAACAGTAGCAAAATGGAGTCAAAACAGTAGCTTGAGTAGCGAAACAGCGAAGAAAGACGTAGACCAGTGAACCAGAAAAGTTACGGAGTGATAACCCTTCCGACGGACTTGTAACACGCTTCCGATAGTAGACATCAAAGGTTAGACCTGAGGGTATTTTTCACATCAATTTTCATTCATATTTTAATTGTTTACTGAGTTTCGTTTGCATGATTATTGTGGAGTGATGTATGTTGTGGCCCTTGAATAAAACGAAAAATGTGTCGCCTCTTGTGGTATATAGGATGGAAACCCGGACTTAAATTTCATAGCCGATTCCGAATGGACGGTAGTAGTATGATATGTACTCGGGATACAACTCCATGTACCACTTCAGTAGACAACGCATATTTCGTTCTATATTGTTTTGATTTGTTTATATTCGCTACTTGATTTCCGCATGTTATTTGTTTATGTAATTATGTGATCGAGCGCATGGGCTTAGTAAGTTGGATTAAAAGTCCCATATTTTGAGGGGTTAAAATCCTTTACCATGATGCTTTGCCGCGCCGGTTGATGTATATTCAGTTGAATGTAAGATGTGTTCAATCGGGTATACGTAGTCCGATATTATTGTCTTTATTTTTTATATGCATTATGTGATCGAGCGCATGAGTTTAGTAAGTTGGATTAATGGTCCCCTATTTTGAGGGTTTAAAATCATTTACCACGATGCTTTGCCGCGCGGTTGATATGTATATTCGGTTGAATGTAATATGTGTTCAATCGGGTATAAGAAGTCCGATATTATTGTCTTTATTTTTTATATGCATTATGTGATCGAGCGTATTGGTTTAGTAAGTTGGATTAAAGGTCCACTATTTTGAGGGGTTAAAACCCTTTACCACGATGCTTTTCCGCGCCGGTTGATGTATATTCGGTTGAATGTAATGTAGATGTGTTCAATCGGGTATACGAAGTCCGATATTATTGTCTTTATTTTTTATATGTATTCTGTGATCGAGCACATGGGTTTAGTAAGTTGGATTAAAGGTCCCCTATTTTGAGGAGTTAAAACCCTTTACCACGATGCTTTGCCGCGCGGTTGATGTATATTCGGTTGAATGTAAGATGTGTTCAATCGGGTATACGAAGTCCCATATTATATTCTTTATCTTTTAACGCATTGTAATGAAAAGCGCAATAGGCTTATGGTGTTGGACTAAAAGGTTCTCCATTTGGGGGAATAAAAGCCTAAAAGGCTACATTTACCACGATATTTGTCGCGTTTTTCATCTATTGATTGCATCATCTATCCTTGTCTTGGCTCGATCTATTATCATTGGTGTACCCATTGTTGGTTTCTATAATATGTCCCAAGGAAAGATTAAGCATTTGAAATACAACATTGAATATATATATAAGATGAAGTATGGCGGAATCATACTTACATTGCTTTAGTGATGAAGAAAATCAAACCAAAATGGAAGCTCCAAGGTTGGGATGATTCGGCCAAGATGAGAAGAGGTGGAAAGCTCCAAGCTTTGTGAATTCCTTGCTCTATGATGATTTCCCTATCACCTCTTTTGATCCCTTGTAAGGTGCTAGCCTTGCATGTGAGTAGATGTTCCAAACAACCTCAATATCTTCAAGTTTTTGGACAACCAAAATGAAGAAGATAGAGAGCAAAAACTGCATGCAGTTTTCGGCAATGTGAGAGAGAAAAGAGAGTTTTGTTAATTGATTTTGTTACCAAAAATCAATTTATATTTATGCCATAATGTTTATTAAATTAATAATAAAATTATGACACCAACCATATGTCTGAAGCGATACTTCCATCTTGACATCACATCCAGTACACTACGATTCTCGATAAACCCAGAAGAGGTGTACACAGAACCGGTTAAGGTCCCCAACCACCAAAACCAAAGTTTACCGATTGTCGCAAGTACTAGCGATGTAAGTCTCAGGTTAAGACCATATACACCTACCCTGATGCGGCCTCCCATAGACACCTAGACATACTACCAATGGGATTCCGCGGGGTCTATCCAGAGCGAAGCTGTTTTCCGTACCATCGGTAAAACACAACCTCCTATCGCACTTGCATAAGTATCCAATACTTAAATATATGAGAACTATGCCGTTGTGCCCTCACAACGTGCACAAGCGCAATACTAGTCTATTCCGAATTATCGATGTCCGATCTCGATAATACTCCGACTAGGGATATTTAATGATTAAACTTTTATGGATTGATACTGTCTCATATCATCTCAATCCAGTACTAATCATATGGACTTTCGCCATTTATAAATCAAAGTAAATAATATTACAAAACGGCAAAAGGCAATTTCATTATCACATAGTTAATTTTGTACAATAATACAATATCATTTACAAACAGTGACGCTATGGGACACAATGTCTAACAATCTCCCACTTGGCCTATAGCCAGTCACTCAAGCATCTAATACCTGAACTATGTATGTGTCGTTCAAAAACTTGCTGAAGAACAGCCTTCGTCAGCGGATCTGCAATGTTGTCATCTGATGTGACCTTCTCTACCTTTACATCGCCACGATGTATAATCTCCCGAAACAGATGGTAACGTCGAAGAACATGCTTGGACCGTTGATGAGACCTTGGTTCCTTAGCCTGTGCTATAGCCCCGTTATTGTCACAATACAATGGAACGGGCTCAGCTGCTAACGGAACTACTCCTAATCCGATTAGGAACTTTCGGATCCAAACTGCCTCCTTTGCTGCTTCAGATGCAGCGATGTACTCCGCTTCTGTTGTTGAATCGGCAACAGTATCTTGCTTGGAATATTTCCAGCTCACTGCTCCGTTATTCAAACAAAAAATGTACCCGGATTGCGACTTGTAGTCATCCTTGTCGGTTTGGAAACTTGCATCGGTATACCCAGATACCGCAAGTTCTCCACCTCCATAAATTAAGAAAGCATCCTTAGTTCGTTTAAGATACTTAAGGATATTCTTAACTGCTGTCCAGTGACCTTCACCTGGATCGGCCTGATAGCGACTACACATGCTCAAAGCATATGAGACATCAGGTCGTGTACATATCATCGCATACATGATCGATCCGAGTGCCGAGGCGAACGGTATCCGACTCATGTTGTCGCTCTCTTCCTGAGTCTTAGGACACATGTCCTTAGACAGAGAGGTACCACGTACCATTGGAACCAATCCCCTCTTGGATTGTTCAATGTTGAATCGCTTCAACACTTTATCAATGTATGTACTCTGGGAGAGTCCAAGCAGCTTTCTAGATCTATCCCTGTAGATCTTTATTCCAAGAATAAAGGCTGCTTCTCCCAGATCTTTCATGGAGAATTTTAATGAAAGCCAAGCTTTCACCGACGTTAGCATGGGAATGTCATTGCCTATAAGCAATACGTCGTCGAAATAAAGGACAATAAAAGTAAGTGCTCTCCCACTAACCTTCTTGTATACACAAGGGTCATCTGCATTTTTACGAAATCATATTCTTTTATGATCTCATCAAAACGCTAATTCCATGACCGTGATGCTTGCTTCAATCCATAAATGGATCGATTTAACTTACAAACCTTGTTTGCAAGTCGTGGTACGATAAAACCGTCAGGCTGTTGCATATAAACATCCTCCAAAATGCAGTTATTGCAAGCATTATCCGAATGGATTTAATCATGGCAACGGGTGAGAAGGTTTCGTCATAATCAATACCATATTGTTGACGATACCCATTCGCTACAAGCCTAGCTTTGTACGTTTGTACGTTGCCATCCATGTCGGTCTTCTTCTTAAAGATCCATCTGCATCCAATAGGCTTTATGCCTTCTGGTGCATCAACCAGTGTCCAAACTTGGTTGGCGTACATGGAATCCATCTCGGACTTCATGGCATCTTGCCATAAAGCGGAATCGATATTTTGTATCGCTTCCTCATACGTAGCCGGTTCATTATCCTCAATAAGATTAATATCTACATGAGGTGAGATCAGGAACCCATACCTCTCAGGTACTGTTCTGACTCTCTCCGACCTACGCGGTCCTTGTGTATGTGAAGTTTGTGGTACAGACTCATCCCGGACGGTCTGTTCTTGTTCCGTCGATGATTCATTGCCAGGAACAGTATCACTACGATCTTCATCAAGTTCTACTTTCCTCCCACTTACCACTGCATTTAAAAAATCCTTCTCAAGGAAAAATGCTTGTAGAGCAACAAATACTTTGTTCTCTTGTGGGTGATAGAAGTAATATCCTTTGGTTTCCCTAGGATATCCTACAAAGAGGCATTTATCAGATTTGGGTTCAAGTTTGGTACCTTCGATAATGCGGAATAGGCTAGTATTGCACTTGTGCGCGTTTGTGAGGGCACAACGGCATAGTTCTCATATATATAAGTATTGGATACTTATGCAAGTGCGATAGGAGGTCGTGTTTCACCGACGGTACGGGAAACAG
>SKCR01053397.1:0-45740 GCA_019454045.1 Zanthoxylum bungeanum | reverse complement strand
TTTGGAATTTTGTTTGGGTTAAAAGAAAAATTAATTAATATTTTAATAATTTTTTATTTTTCTCAAAAAAATGATATGAAAACTTTACAAATATAGATTCTTAATAAGTACCATTAGAACACTGGTTAGTATTACATTTTTATTTATTATTCATAAAAATAATATCAAAATTTTACTTAAATATATTCTTAATAAATACCCTAATTATAAATACACTCATTGGCATAACCCATAACTAAATTCACTCGAATATTTATCACCCACTCATGTTCCATTGAAATAAATAAAAAAGTAGAAAAAGAAAAATCCTCCAATTAATTTTCTAACATGAGTCGCAAGAGAGATAATTCCTACCTCTCCCGCTACGACGCTACTTCGGCCCCAAAACGACGTCGTCCCCTCCCTCCTACACCGTCGCTAACCGCCGAAGATGATAAACCATCCGCCAAGCGTACGCCGCCACCTGCCGTGGTGGTGATGGGACTGGCACCGAATTGTTCGGTGCTTGATTTGAAGTCGAGGTTCGAGATCTACGGCGCCATATCCCGTATCCGCATCGACCGTAATGGTGTCGGATATATCACTTACCGTACAAAAGAATCTGCTGAGGCTGCCATTGCTGCTGCCCTAGATGCCTCCTTCGGCATCACCGTTGATTCAAAAAAGGTATAAATACATGTAATTTGGCTTCATTTAATATATTATTTTTGTTTTAATTGAAAAAACGGAGTGAAAATTTTGTTTTTTTTTTTTGGACCCAAAAAAATAATGACTTGTTTGGTTGTTGAGAAACTGCAGGAGAAGAAAATTTAATTCTGAATAATGTTGGTTACAGTGACCGAATTGGACTCAATTTAAGTTAATTTTCTGGTTTAATTGAATGCAAATATTTTTAGTTTGTTTTTTTATTTTCATCAGTTATATTAGTCAACAAACCCTACATTAATTTGATGAAGCAAGGGGGAAAAATAACTAAAGCTTCTAAATAGAATTCTTGTGCTTTGGACTTCATTCAACCAAATTGAAGCTTGATCCTTGCTTACGAATTTGACCTTGACCTTCGCCCTCCTAGGTCGTAATACCTTCTTAGTTCAGTATTCAAAACCTCTGGTGGCCGTGGGTGCTTAATCTAGTGGGGTTCCTTTTGAGTTCTTCTCCTCTTAGATACCTTTTGGTTTGAAATTCCAAATTGAATACTGACATTGGGGTTATTGTTGCAGGTACAGGTTTTGTGGGCAACAGATCCTCTCGCCCAATGGAAGGAAGCAGTTAGGGTTGGTACTGATAAAGACAATGGTTCATCTTCCAAACTTTTGCGTGCAGAGGTGCCTCTCAGCAGACGTGGAAGAGGCAATAAGCTTGCGTCAGCTATAGTCAACCCCGGAAATAGTAGTGACGTTTCTACAGCCTCAGAGGTTCCTTTCAAAGGCAGAGAAATCATCGCTTATGATGACATCCTGTAACTTCAGAACTGAGGACTTATCCTCCTTTATATTATTAGATCCGGTTTAGTTTTAGTAATAGCAGGTTTGAAGTACGTCTATATAAAAGTCAGCAGCATTGTAGAATTAGGGAAAGTTGTTTGTTGTGGCTTTTGTTTCTGGTTTTCTATCTAAATTGGCGGCCAATGCTGTGTAGCTTAGATTTAATTTCTGGTTCTTTGTTGTGTAATTTTTCTACTATTTAATGAGAAATCAAGTGTTTCATTGATATGAATAAATAATTGTGTACCTTTTCAAAATAGTTTAGTTGTGAACAGAATGAACCTCTCTTTTGAATCCTCGCTTGCTGAATTGAATTATTGGAATTGGTATGGTCTGAAATGCTTGAACGAATGTTGAGAGTGCTAGGCATAGTGTGTTCTGGTGTTAAGACGCCTAACCAACTGGGCTATTCCTGTGTCTTTATTAATTAGTTAACTATTGAAGGAAATAAACCAGAGGAACTTCTCCCCAGTATTTAATACAACTATCACTGTGTTTTCCATTGAAACAAAAGATGTCTTGCTTAGAAAATTAATGAAATCAATGTGTCAAGCAGGAAATTGTTTGATTTACTGATTTTGTGTTTATAGAGTTCAGAATTAGGCCATGGTGCATATTTTTATTTTATACGCTTATTTTTGTTTTTTTTCCTTGTTTCTCCGGTCTCTCTTAGTCACACTGGCTTAGTTATAAATACTTCATAAGACAAATGTACCGAATAAAAGAATTGTCTTTCGACGTGAGGTAAGTTTAAGTTACTTTTGTGAGCTTTGCTGTAAAAATTGTATGCTCTGCTACTTACTACTATAGAGTTTTGCAGACATGGAAAGAAGAGATGCGGTATGTCTACTCGGAAGCGCCATTATTACCGAAGAAATAGACATCTATTGGAATTGAAATTGGAGAAAGAAAACATTTTTGAGCTTAGCTGGGAGTGACTTCAATTGAAAGGTCAGAGATACCTATTAACTGTCTCGGTAACCCTCGATAAATTTAATATCTTTAATCTGTGGGTAGAGCTCATGAAGAACTGGTATTGACAGATTTAATTTACAGTAGCATATGAGGGGAGTGCCTAATCCTTCTAGGCCAAATTTGTGTAATTTGCATTTCAATTCCAATTTTGGTCTTCTGAAATAACTGAATGGGGCTTCAGGTTCCCACTAGGTATTAGGAAACGGAATCTAAAGCTTAAGCGGTAGAAAGATGTCTTTGTTGTTCCCAATGGACGTGACTTAGTGGTGTAGGGTTCAGGTTCTTACCTTAAGGTCCTGAGTTTCAATCCAGGGAGTGCGTTTCTTGTAAGAGCCTGGTCAGCCGTAGATTTTACTTGTTCCGTTTAAACCTGAAATGAGTGGTTTGATAGCGGAGTTTCCAACGATTTCAAATATATATAAGCTGTAGTAATGTTAGAAAGATATTCATGATAGTAAATTTTTATAAATGTGGAATCTTAGAACAATACTCATAATAGTAAATTCTTATAAATGTGGAATCTTGCTGTAGCCCTTCCCATTTTTGACGATGGTTTGTCTATGATTCGTGAAAGAGACAAATCTTGATACTAGTACTTACAATATGGTGCTAGTTGGCAGCAAAAATTTGTAGGGTCTTCCTTTTGTTGAATGTAACAATGTTTTCTGTTGGCTTCAGAAATATTTGGTTCTCATTTTGATGTTTTTCGAGTTGGGTAGAATCGGCAGCATTCACTTAACTCTTCCGGTGGAAGCAAAAAGTTATATTTTAAGTCTTAGAGGATAAGTTTAATTTAAAATTTTGGTGGGATAAATGTGTAATATATAAGAAAAGTTTCAATCTTCTTAGAAAAGAGAATGGCAACTGTTAAAATTATGTAAAGTCTCTTAGTGAACAATCTTATTGAAGCCTTGATATGGTTCTCAAGGGACGTGACTTGATGGGGTGTGACTCATGATTTTACCTTGAGGTCATTGTTTCGAATTCAGGGAGTGCGTTTTTTATAATAGCTTATGACAGCCGGGGGTTCTTACCTATTCCGCTTAAGCCCGGAATGGATGGTTTGGTGGCGGGGTTTCCAACTATTTCAAAAAAATAAAACCTTAAAGACCCCAATATTTTTTGTTCTAATATTCTACTATGATAAGTAAAGATGTTTTTTGCGACCATTCTTTTTACGAGGTCATTTGTCTACTTTGGACACTTGACGGAGACATTCGTGCTCAGCTCTCTTCAACGGTCCGGCATGATTTTGTCCTCGTAAGGAATTTCATTCACGTCAGTTATTACGGATGTTCGACTTTCACTGTTAGAAATAATGAGTGGCATTTGCCATGATTGCACTCAAAACTCATATATGCCAAGCGCATGAGTTTGAGTGCAATCATGATACCACCAATGGTTAAAGAAATGATATAGGTGGTTAAAGAGTAATATTTCAGTACAAAATCATATTACTGGAGGTTAAGTTAAATTAATGTTCCGTACCGATCAGGTCAATAATAATAGAGGTTAAGTTATTTGATTAAATTTAAATTATAATTTAAAATGATAATTTTATTATGATTCTATATTAAATTTGTGTGTGTTTATATATCTTATGTACTAACATATGATTCATTAAAATTCAGCTGCACTCAACAATAACAGGCCTAAACTTAGTTGAATATCAGTAGGAATTTATCAATTTTAATTTAATTCCGAATCACATTCCAAATTAATTTTTACTTTGGGATAACTTTTTATTCCAAATTCAATCATCCCCACTGTCAATCGGAAATAGTTTTTTTTTTATTTTTTATTTTTTTATTTTTTAATTGAACATTCAAAAGGTCACCCGATTCTCATATAAAAATCTAATATTCAGATTGAAATTCCGAATTTTATCACGTCCTTGTCGAAACCAACTCGGCAGTCCTCTTCAATAATAAAAGAATAATGATAATAAAAAAATAATTAAAATTAATCCCAAAATATTGAGAATCATTTTTTAATAATAAAATATCAATCTATGTAGGCTTGGCAATTGGTAGCGCTTTGGCCAAGCCACAGTCTCATGTACATTTATGAGAGTGGTGGGTCGGGGCCTAACCCACTTGATGTGGGGTATATATAAACATTTTTTATTACTGACCGTTTCATATTAAAGTTTTAAAATTAAATTAATAAATCGATTAAATAAAAATTATATTACAATAAAGTACATATTATAATTTTATAAAAATTTTATTATAATAAGAAAACATATTATGCAATCCCTAACATGTTATCTAATATCTCAGTCCCATTGAAAAATATAAATATTTGTATTTGATATTTTTAAGAAATTGACTTTATCAACTAGCTCTCTATTCCTCTCATTGAGGTCATCAACAATAATAAGACACTTGTCAAACTTTGTTTGAACTTCATTCTTTTTTGATTCTGTTTCTTTTAGCCTTTTATTGACCTAACATATGTCTTCTTGATAGCTACATTAAATAATTCAATATATGCTACATGAAAATTATCATCATTCACAAAGTCATTGTGAGAGAACTCTGAACAATCATTCATATCATTGATATCAACCTCTCTCTCACCTACCACACTGGAAGAAAATATAATGTTTTTGTACTTTTCCTTAGAAGACTCATTAGAAATATAGCCACATTTTGAGTCACCATGGGAGTTCGTCTTAACTTTTTTGCCTAGATTTCAGATATATGGGTCACTCAGATCTTATGTGCCCAAACCCTTAATATTCATGACATTGAATGACTCGAGGTTTCATATCATTATCATCTCTACACCCTCTCAAATGACTACTACTCTCAGTACATTTCTCATCCCTTCGCATATCAGTACGACAGTACCATTACCCATTTTCTTCAACTTAATAAATTTCTCAAACTTGTTCACAAACATGATCATATCAACATCTGTGATAGTATCATCATCATCATCATCAGATGAATCACGTGTTACATCCTTCACGATTTTCACCGCTATGTTCTTGGGTTTTCTATAACCATGAACTTTGTGCCTTACACTTTTTCTACGATGTCCTCTAATTTTTCAAAAATTTACACCCAATAAAATATATTATAAGTTATAAATATTAAAAAAATTAATACTAATACAATTTAAACAAACTTACAAAATATTAATAAACCACAAACATTAGTGTATTAAATTTAATCATCCTTATGTGAATAAAACGCCAAACACACCTGCCGTATTCAATCCTAATCCCACAACCACCGTCGTATCCGGCGGTGCTTCTCCAATCAAACCCTAACTCTCCCTCCCATCCAAAACCGACAATAATGGCGTCCAACGCAGATGCTGCATCCTACATGTCGGACGGCCCCGTCCTTAACGTAATCAATAAACGCCTCCGCGCCCTCCGCAAAAAGAACAGCCGAATCGCCCAGATGGAAGAGTCAGTCTCTCAGGGAAAAACGCTAAACAAAGAACAAGAAGAAGTCCTCCGCTCCAAGCCCATCGTCACCACCCTCATTGACGAACTCGACAAGCTCCGCAACCCCCTCTCATCTGCTGTCTCCGAGGAGCTCGTCCTCCACAACCACAGCCATCAATCGCCGCCCGCCATGCCGGACAACGAACTCCCTCACGTTAATACCGATACCGGTATCAACAGTAACGGCAGCGATGACAATGACTCTTCGGCGTCTGATCTGTTGAATTTGTTATATTTTGGGTCCTTGTTTGACGTAAAGTTGCAGAGTGATTTCACCGCGACTATGCTTACCAGGACCCATGAGAGAGGCTGTTGCCTGACGTACGATTACGTCACTGACGACGCTACTGATCTGCTTGGCGAGAGAGACTTGGATTTGATTTCGATGCTCGGTGGGTTGTTGATTTCCCGGCCGATTGATTCCAGTTTGTCCCATAAGAACGCCTTGCAGCGATGTATTGAGCACGCTAAGCTCTGGCTTGCAAATTCAGAAAAGCCCATTGACCCTAATGCTAATGTTACTTGTAAAGTTTTCAACTTTTTGATTTTTTTTTGGGTTGATGTGTTTATCAATATTGGTGATTTAATTGATTGTTCTTGTTGGGTTTCTGGGTTTTGTAGACGCGGGATTGAGAGAGAGGCTGAACAAGATTATGAGTTCAGATTATTTTACAACCACACCAGAGATGAAAGCGCCTGTCGAAATGGCAGGGGCGGCAAATTATGGTTCTTTTCAGGTGCCTGTACATGGTTTCGTTGTGCCAGTTTCGGTTCCGGTGCTGGTGGAAGGTTCAGCTGTACAGTATCAGGAAAAGGTACAACTTCAGCCTTGTTTGGTTTTGATTTAATAATAAAATCATTATGTTAGATTGTCTTCTGCATTGTATTATATATGTGTTTTGCTTATTAAGATGGCTATACAATGCGCATGTTTTTGTTTAGTTCTATGTGTTTGTGTGTTTGAAAGAGGTGAGTTTAACTTGTTTTGTGGTGATTTAAGATGACTTCTGATTTTTTTATTTAAAAAAAAAAAAAAAAAGAAACTCCCATCTTTGTTTTGTTGGGGATCATGTTAACGAGATTGATGTCGAGAGAGCAGGCCCATCCTATTGTTTTCTTTGGGAATTGGTACAATAAGGTTGAGCATGTGACAATAAGAATTTTCCTTTTTTATTGTTCTGTGCACTTGTCTTCTTTATGTTATTTCAAGAACCTATTGGTCAGTCATAATTTGGTTTGGATGGTATGCTCAGACATCAAGATCATCGTTCTCTTCCTTTGAGTGCTTTTAGGGTATCTGTCTGTGTGTTGAGCCTTAGTTTATTAGTTAGTAGTGGTGTTATTCACAGTGCCATAAATTTGATGTTATTCACGGCATCACATCGTTTGGATACCTGTTTATAAAACCAAACCATGTATTTTAAATGCTACCATTCTTTATTTTCTAAGTATTTTACTTCATGGGCTAAATTTTGATTAATGGTTGATAAGTTTTGAGATAGAATCATAGGAACAGTCTAGTGTTTCTATCTGTTGGATGTTTCCTGGCGAAGATCCTTTTTAATCAAGAAAATGCGTGTTTGTCTGTGTGTTACATAATCTCAACAGCTACGTGTTTTGTTATTCCTAGATTCATCGAAGTTATTTTTGCAGGATGAAGATACTGTGAACTTTCAAGAACATGAAACTGAGGATAGCCAATCTAGTCTTGGACAGGAACATCAGCAGGTGCTTCCATTTAGCTCTGAAACAACACTTATTTCTTCTGAAAATTTTATTTTCCTCTCCTTTGGGTTTGATAGTTTATGGAGGTTTGTTCTTCACAGGATGAATTAGAGAGGGAAAATCCTGCAGAAGCTCTCTCAGTTCAGGCAGAGCAAGTCAAACCACAGGCAGAATTTGAGCATAATCATGGAGAGGTAGATCCTAAGGAAAAACAGTACGTTCCCCAAAGAACCTATCAAAACCAAAGAGGTGGTGGAGGTGGCCGCAGGGGTTATTCCAATGGCCGTGGAGGTCGTGGCAGTGGCAGGGGAAGTGGAGCCTACCAGAATGGTCGCAACCAATACTATGAGCATCCTGGGAACTATTACCCAAGGAACTACAATAATAATAGAGGAAGAGGTGGCGGGCGCACTTATAATAACCATGGTTTGGCAGTTCAAGGTGGTTATGCCCCAGCTGATGTTGGGGTAGAGTCCTAACATCTTTACTTATTAGGTATTGACAGGGTGTCTGATTAGTAGCTTTTCCGGTGGGTGGTGAAAATGTTTTAACATGAGTTGATGTTGAAAGCACCATCTAGTGCAACCCCTTTTTCTTTTTGTAGCTCAGTTAATGAAGGATTTATATTTTAGATTAAAAAAAAAAAAACTACAAGAATGAGTTTGTAATTTTTTTTTCCTTCAGATGAATCTCCCATCTACCCCACTTGCTGCTGATCTAGAGAGTTTTTTAGTTGGGGGGATAGGTTTCTCATGTCTGAGCACATTTGTCTGTTCCTGTTTTACCCTTTAGTTGTTCCAAGTACGATTCCTCCTAGTTATTAACTTGTCTGAAAACTTCCTACCTTCATATCTTTTTCATCCTAGAGAAATATCATTCATTATTTTGAACCCTTTGTAATCGTGCGAATAGAAAATACATTATCTAGATGCAAGTCTTATTGTGAGAAGATATTATATTATCTTGCCCTTTTCTTTTTCTCCGTCCTTTCATCAATAGACATAAAATTGAATCTTCAAATCAGATTTCTGTTCTGCTGTGATGAGCCTTCATGGAAAGAAACATCATATCAAACTTGGTATCTTTCGAAATGGGCGTTCCTTCGTTTGGGATCAGTGATAAACATCCTTTTTATAACAATGAAACGACATCGTCTAACACACACTCATTTTGGCAACTGATGTTTGATAACCAGTGATAAACTTCCTTTTTATTAAAAATAGGCTCCGATAAAATAAAAAATAAAAATGGTCGGAGAGATAAGGACAAAGAGAAGATGAAGATATTATGAATATGATGAATGAGCTTCTAATTTGAAACCTGTTTGGTCTTGCAGTGAAAGCCCAGCAGCAGCCATAATTGCCAGTGAAAATGGTTCTGGCAATTTGTCAAAGCCCACCTCCTCTAACAAACACTATCATCTTCAACAGCAAAAATGAAACCACATTAAACGATCACAGCCACCTCCTCTCATCATTGACTCGATGCACAAACATGTCTCAGCTTAAACAAATCCACGCTCAAGCTCTCCGTTCCACACTGCCTCATCAACACAACACTCTGTTTATTTACAGCAGGATTCTTCACTTCGCGTCCTTTGCTGACCTTGACTACGCGTATCGAGTTTTTTATCAAATCGAGAATCCCAATTCCTTTATGTGGAACACGCTCATCAGAGCTTGTGCTCAAAACGTTGATACCAAGCCACAAGCTATAAAGATTTTTCAAACGATGATAGAGCAAGGAAACGTTTTGCCTGATAAACATACATTCCCGTTTGCTTTAAAAGCTTGTGCTTACTTGTTTGCTTTCTTCGAAGGGAAACAAGCGCATTCCCTGATTTTGAAACATGGGTTTGGTTCGGATGTGTATATAAATAACAGCTTGATTCATTTCTATGCGTCTTGCGGGTATTTGGACTTGGCCAAGAAAGTGTTCGATGATATGCCTGAGAGAAGCTTGGTTTCGTGGAATGTTATGATTGATGCCTTTGTTCAGTTTGGCGAGTTTGATTCTGCATTCAAGCTATTTGGTCAAATTCAGAATTTGTTTGTGCCAGATGGATATACATTGCAGAGTATTATAAATGCTTGTGCTGGTTTGGGTACTTTGTCTCTAGGACTGTGGGTACATGCTTATATTTTGAGAAATTGTGATTACAGTTTAATTACCGATGTTTTGGTTAATAATTCTTTAATTGATATGTATTGCAAATGTGGGTCGTTGGAAATAGCTCGACAAGTCTTTGAGAGCATGCCTAAACATGATTTAACTTCATGGAACTCTATGATTCTAGGGTTTGCCATGCACGGGCGAGCTGATGCAGCTTTGAAATATTTTGATCGCTTGGTTGTAGAGGAGAGTTTTTTGCCCAATTCTATCACATTTGTTGGTGTTTTAAGTGCTTGTAATCATAGAGGCATGGTCAATGAGGGCCGGGATTATTTTGATGTGATGATAAATAAGTACCATATCACACCTGTATTAGAGCACTATGGCTGCCTGGTTGATCTTCTTGCTCGTGCTGGGCACATTGATGAAGCGCTTGATCTTGTGTCAAATATGCCGATGAAGCCTGATGTGGTAATATGGAGGAGTCTTCTTGATGCTGCTTGTAAGAAAAATGCTAGCGTTGAGCTAAGTGAAGAAGTGGCTAAGCAGATTATTGAATCAGGAGGCGGCATTTGCAGCGGCGTTTATGTGCTTTTATCAAGAGTTTATGCATCAGCTAGCAGGTGGAATGATGTTGGGTTGGTTAGGAAATTGATGACTGATAAAGGCATAGCGAAAGAGCCTGGGTGCAGTTCAATAGAGATTGATGGTATAGCACATGAATTTTTTGCTGGGGATACCTCTCATCCTCAAACCAAACAAATTTATGGGGTCCTGGATGTAATTGATGAAAAACTGAAGACCTCAGGCTATATACCAGACCATTCGCAGGCAGCTATGGTTGATGATGAACTCGATGATGGCAAACAACACGCGCTCAGGCTGCATAGTGAGAGACTTGCTATTGCTTTTGGGATCTTAAACTTGAAACCAGGGATGCCAATACGTGTTTTCAAGAATCTTCGGGTATGCAATGACTGTCATGAGGTAACTAAATTGATTTCCAGAATCTTCAATGTTGAGATTATTGTGAGAGATCGCGCCAGATTTCATCACTTTAAAGATGGTGCGTGCTCGTGTAAGGATTATTGGTAACTTGGTGATGGTGGTTGTGTAAAAGAATTCATTGTTCATAATCATGCGAGGTCAATACTGAATTAAATTTTACCATCATAGTTTTATCAGTTGTCTACCACGAGCCCGGGCCAAAATTTTGTTGGTCAGGCTCAGGCCGGGATTTTCAAAGCCCCGGCCCGTTGCCACCCTTACTCACTTGCACATCAAACAACTCTTCAAGTCTTGTCGTTAAGAGCAATACAAAATAGGATCCAATTTCTGGCCTACAGGAAATAGGTTTCCTTGGGATTTTCCTATGTTCAATGCTTGCTTCTTCCACATGATGAACACTTAATTCAATATCAATCCATACATGAATATATAATGGTCAAAGCAATTACCATTATTAAGAATTTCTTAATGCTAATCTGTCAACCAATTTGGGTTCTTTAATTTGATCTATCACTCCAGCCTGTGAAGTGTCTCATTAGCTCTTTTAATTACTCACTTGCAGAATGACATGCCCAGTCAACTGAACTACTAAATCACTTCCAGAATTTATAACCAGGCAATGCATTATGCGAGGTGACGAGGGACGTAAAGCCAATAAAATGTATATTTACAAGAATGTATGCACCTCGCAGTTCTAAGCCATTAACATACATGTTCAAACTTCAAACATCAAAAAGATTATACAACAAAATTGATTAATGAGCCAACAAAGACGTGAAATAATTCTTCCAAGCAGAATAATGTTGCAAATATTACGAGGGGGAAAATAGTACTGCAGTGATCCTCAGATGCTTCAAGAGGATTTCATTCTTAGATGCTTCCTTCCATAAAACTACTCAAATTCCGGCTGTGTAACCACCATATGTTAAAGGACATCCCATACCTTACTGAACCTTGAATCCTTTCAACTATCAATAGCATGCTTTGGAAAGTACAGAAATTGTGATGTCCACTCAATGTATCTTACTATGCGGTCCCTTGTTTGAAAAATTCTCTAGCCGCTGATACGCCATGGAAAATAAAGCAAGAGGTAAGGCAAAGAGGCAGAGGAAAGCCACCATCGAGAATGAGAAAGGAAAGAACATACAAGTTGCATAAGAGTTTAGTCAGTGAACTAAATCTTGGAGTAAAATTATCAAAGATTGCAGCATTATCACAAACCAACTTTTATTAGAAAGGGAAAACAATCATACACCTAACACTCTTTTAAAAAAAATTGGCTTAATAACTAAAGATGCAACATCTATTGCATCCCAGATGAAGCGGGTGAAATACCAAAGGAATATTTTCTCCCAAGTTCTTGAACCTATATTAGGTCATTTGCTTTAAGGAGGCAAAATGCAGAATGCAAATGGCAGCTAAGTAAGATGAAGGAACTATAAAACAAAACCCACAATGTATAAAAAGCCAGAAAACATTTTCAATGGACTACCTCAAGCACCTTAATATAAGCAAATAGCAATACAACTAGCATTCCAGTAAGAAAAAATCGAAATTCCCAATTGTTATGTTTTTCCTTTGAATCAAACAGAACAAAAAATGGACAACAAACTTAGATGATTTTCAATGTATAAAAAGCCAGAAAACATTTTCAATGGACTACCTCAAGCACCTTAATATAAGCAAATAGCAATACAACTATCATTCCAGTAAGAAAAAATCGAAATTCCCAATTGTTATGTTTTTCCTTTGAACCAAACAGAACAAAAATTGGACAACCAACTTAATGATTAATAGGAGCAAGCATAGCATGCACTCAGAAGGGGTACATGAAACATTAACAGAACTAAACTACTAAGACACAACAACTCCTATCAAGAATAGAACTCATCAATGTACATACGCTGGATAATAAACATATGAATAAAAAATAAGGGCCCGTTTGGTGGAGCGTTAAACGCTAGACATAATGCTCTACCGAACGGGTAAGTTAACACTCACAAAACCATAATCTCACATGAGATTATTTTTTGACACTAGCTTATTCTTCCATAGCTTATACACTAACTTATACTCTCTGACAATACTTTCTACCAAAGGCACTCTAAATTTTGAAGGAAAAAGATTCACCTTTTGAGGATGATGGAACCACAATAACATGCATATCGGCGTTGTTTGGAGGAAGCTGCAATTTCAAAGGATAAAGCTTCGCATTCAATGGACTTCGAGTACAGACAACAATGTCCTGAATTCCCAACTCTTCCCTTAACTTTTGATTCAATTCATCAACTCCATTACCCTTAAAGGTCATAGCAAACCCTTGCAAAGAATCATCATCAACCTCTCCAGTCTCGTCAGCCACATGGTAATATATAGTCCTCCCTTCACACTTTGGTGGCGAACCCACATAAGAATCATTTGACTGAAAAACGAAAATCATTAACAAAATTAAACAAAATGAAAACAACCCAAAATGAAAAATAATCTATACATCAAATCAGTAATGATCTCAAACCTCTTGTCTTGAAAATTTCCCGGAATTGATTGAAACAGACGAAGGTGAGCTGCTGCTGGATTCAAAATCTAAAGAATCCGAATGGGGAAATGTCGGCGGAGGCGGAGCTTGTTGTTGACTACTTGGAGACAGAACTTGAATCTCAACAACATGAACATCCCACAAAATCCAATCTTGAGTAGCAGTCCTATGAGGAATATCATGAGTGACAGAGTTTCTCCAAGGTGGCAACCCCCCATTGGCTCTCAAGAAATGACCGTACCTCGTCTTAAGCTTCACTTGATTCGCTTCCCTCACGGGTTCCCACTCAACAGAAGAATCAAGCCTTCTGGGCAGTGACTGAGTCACTTTCCGACCAGTCATCCCCAACAAGAACGGCTGGTTCAACGCCGTTAAGTATTTGCCATAACAGCTCTTGAGACGGATTATGTTATGGGATCCGGGTACGGGTTCCACAGTCCATTTAGCGTTCTTGGATGATCCGTTACGGTCTTGGGTAACCGACTCTTCATCTTCCTCGGCTATTAGAAACTTGTCGTGGTGGCTAAGTACACGCACGGCTTTGGCGTTGTGAAAGAAGTCCATCCTGTTTTGGATTCCGTTGGATTTAGACACTGTCTGAAAATGGTACCAAGATAAAATCTAAGACAATACTCAAAAGCTAGAGTTGAAAAAACATGTGAACTGAGAAGAAGATAGATTTGTGTGTGTGTTTCACATGCGCACGCTGTTAGACATTTTTATAAGCTGTCTATGAGTATTTTTTTTTTTTTAAATGTGACGTGATATCATTAATAAATTAATAAATTATATGTATGATTTAATATCCATTTTTTTAGTTATTTTTTAATATTTTAACGTGTATGACAATGAATAATTAGATTGTTGTACAAATAATATGATACCTCCGTTGTATTACAGATTTTGCCTTAATTAAGAATCTAAAATATCGTGTGTTATCTTGGAGTTAAAATTTTCGTGTATTTAAATGAAATTTTTTGTTAACATTCAAAAAAATTGGAGAAATTACAATAAACTTTAATTAAGGATCCAAGCAGCCTATTCATCAGGTGAAAGGTGAAAATGAGACAAACGACGACAAAAACACAATTAAAATGATACTGTTTTAGTTTGTGTGTGTGTTTTTCAAAATACAAATAAAAAATCATTTTACTTGATTTCTGGCTCATTTTAATTTAGAGAAATAATATACTTATATATATTTATCCCTAAAATTTTCTCAACTACCTCATTATAGCTATAGTCAGCTACAGTAAATCACTGTAACTACCGTGAGAGAGTTGAGAAAATTTTAAGGATAATTGTGTGTAAGTATATCATTTTTGTTTAATTTATTCCTGTTTTGTCTCCTTAACAGTCTTCGGTGGTAAAACATTAGGTCTACAAACGGAACAAGTTTTTTTTTTTTAGTAAAAATGAGAGTTTCTAAATGAAGATGCTGATTTTCCTTCAAAAAATATTGATCAGCTTCAGCTGGAAATTCCTCTTCGAGCTTGCTTTTCGGAGTGTACTTGCAAATGCTCTTCGATTACATACCCATTTCCATCCTACTGCAATTTAAAATTGGTACATTTGTTTATGTTATTTTACATATGAATATTGACGGTTAATATTACATAAAAGCTCGCATTTTTTTTTTTTTGAATTGTTGGAAGTACCGCCAAATCATCTATTTCGAGCTTTAGCGGGGCAGATAAAAATTCCGACTGTCCCAAGTTCTTACAAGAAACGCACTTATTGGATTCAAAACCAAGACCTCAATGTGAGATCCTGAACCCTACACCACCAAGACACGCCCTTTGGGGACACTCAACTGTCTTTATTTCTCACGTTTTGATATTAATTTTTACAGGAGACTTGTATAAATTTCAATTCACCGTGTGTTATTTTTTAAGGCCGGACGACACAGACTACTTGAAATATGCAACTTCTAATGCCCTGGCCTTGTCACCATTAACTGCTGTTTCTTGCTTGCCTGCAGCCATGGCTTTTACACCATAATACCAAATGGAATGGAAATCTTAGCAGATGAAGAATACAAATTTCCGAAGTTGAAAATATTATTATTTCTGCAAAATCCCACGAGGGAATTTCACAAATTACATAAGAGAACTTTTAATATATCACATTGAACATGTCATGTGCTTTAGGATTTAAGGTAGTGTAGCTATCCAGCTATTGGTTGCTTATTACTAGTAGCCCAGATGATTGCTCTTGTTTATGATCCTTTCGGCTCATAAAATTAAATTGCTGAGCAATTCAATGATCAATAATTTAGTTGATAATTTATGAAACAGTAGCAAAAAGTATCTATTGTATATGGCGCCCTTGTTTTTGCTCTCAAATCACTCTGACAAAAAAAAAAAACTTTACTTGGTAGATTGCTCTTCGCAGCCATGACCGAGAGAAATTTTAATTTTTAGACAGGCTGCTAAGTCAATAATAGAAACCAAATACAAGCTTCTGCTTTTCCAAATGAAACCAAAAACAAAAATGACAAAGAAAACTAGCTACTTTATGATCACCATTCATTCTTTTTGAGATCTATTTCTGAATACAACTTTTTTTTTTTGCTCAAAATCATTTGGGAGGAGGAGCAGAAGCTCTGTATCTGGCAAGAAACTTAGCAAACTCAAAAAGCTTATCAGTCTCAGGCATAACATCTTTGACAGCAGCATCAGCACAAAACCTCTCAGCCCATTTGAACAGTTCTGGAGTTTTGACTTCATCAAGCAGCTTCACTTCATTCATTTTCTCTACCACTTTAATCCATCCCAAGTAGCAACCTAATGCAATATCAACCAACCCAATTCGGTTCCCACCAAAGAAAGGCTTCCCCTTGCTACACTTAACATAAGCATCTTCCATCAAAATCAAGCCTTCTATCACTTGCTCAATTGCAGATTTCTTAGCATCCGCACCGTCTGCACTACCAATGCTTCTAAGAGTTGGGTACCACTGCAAATCATGCAGAAAATTTTATCACTTTAAGGCAAAATTCTGAACACTACCCATTAAATTTTTATTGAATTCTTATGGTTTTATATATATATATATATACATATTATTTTGTTATTGTAATTGATATTAAATTTTCTTATATTTAGACTCGTAATTTTAGCAAAATTCAAGGCCAAGCTGGCCATCTATATGGGCTGTTCCAAGACTAATCTGGTTTTAAGTTATGTGAGGACTCATTGAGGTTAAACAAAATAATTTACAAGATCCCAACGCTATCCTGATTTTAGGTTCTGTGAGGATTCATTGAGATTAAACAGAATAATTTACAAGATTTCGATGTCTCTATTACAATTATCTAGAATCAAGATTCAGGAAAAAAAAATTTGTCAAAAAACAGAGCTTTATCTGTTCTTCAACAAACCAATAATATCTTGCGACGGTTAAGGTAAAAAAAAATGAAACTTCACCTTCTCATCTACATAAGTAGCCCAGAAACGAGAAATGGCACGGTCATAAGGATCAGAAGGAAGAATAGAGGGACCAGAGGACCAAACCTCATCGACATACTCAACAATAATGAGAGATTCACAGACTATCTTATCACCATGGATAAGAACTGGGATTTTCTTGTGAACAGGATTCGATTTAAGCAAAAGCTGGCTTTTGAATTCCAACTTCTCCTCCAAAGACTCATACTCCACAGACTTTATGTTAAGAGCAATTGTTGCCCTCATCACAAATGGGCTTGACCATGCACCCAAAACCTTCACGTCAGCTCTTGCCATATTTTCACTCTGCTCTCCAATTTGTTTTTAAAAAAAATAACAGAACTGAGGAGGATAAGTGATTTTTGCTCATGGGGAGTGTGTATTTTATAAGATGGATGGTGAATGGTGATGTAAATTGCTTACATTTGAAGGGTAAGGAATTAAGAAATGGGCAGTTTATTTATTTTGCTTTTCCAACGTGGGTTGGCACATTAAAGTGAACAGACTGGAAAGTGGAAAGTGGAGCACGTGGTGGTTTGGAGAAAATCTTTAGAACGGCGGTACCATATTATTCATGTAACAAGCTAATCATCCACTGTCACGGATGCTAAAAAATTAAAAAGTAAATACAAAATAAATAAACTCTACATATTATTTTTTAATTCGCTTATAATACCACGCCACCCATGCCACTGTTACACCAAAAAATATCTCGTGGTGATTTGAGCTTTTTAGCTGACAAAATAAAAATTATTTAAAAAATAAAACATATTGCACCAGCCGGGAATCGAACCCGGGTCTGTACCGTGGCAGGGTACTATTCTACCACTAGACCACTGGTGCCTCTCTTTTGATGTGGTAATGGTTCTCATCAATATTATTATAAAGCTTTTAGTGTAGTAAATGCGGATCTCTTTTAGTGATAATGTAGAACCATTTCGTTGGAGTGAGGGATAGTGTCTCAGGCCGCCTCGAGTCGGGACGTCGCGAGGAACCTACGTGATTGGAAATATATATATATATATATATATATATATATATATGTATAAGAGCTGCTTGGTGGATAGTTTGTTTCATACTGCTCGTTCACCACTGATATAGAAGCTGCAACGACGACGTCAACCAAGAATAGCGAAGATGAAATCAGATTTGCGTGACTTGCAGCAGTGCATTTCTTCAATTTGTTGTCCCAAAATGAGTGTGGTTTGGTGCCATACGAAAATTTTACCTATACAAATTGAAACAATCGGAAATTTTATGAATTCCCAAAAAAAAATCTTCAATTTGTTCATGGTGCTAATTTCTTTTATTTAACTCCATGCAAATATGTGATTGAATTTGGTATAACAGTGCTACTACGTCATTCATGCAATAAGCCAATAAATACGTGTGTTAAAAAATTAAAAAATTTTATATATATTATTTTATAATTCACTAATGTATCACGTCAGTCATACTTCCGTTGCTGACATCAAACCACATATTAATTGCATAAAATTATTTATTTATTGTCATTGTTTACTTTTTAGCTGGACTCCAATATCAGACATCAGTTGGTCTTTACTTTTGACAAGTGCCTTTTTTATTATTATTAAATTTATCTCCCTTTATATTATTTTATTTATAAAAAATCTCTTTTACTAGTAAAAAAAATTGTTAATTATAACGAAAAGTTGTTCTTTTATTATAAAAAAATAAATCACTTGTATTATATAAAAAAAAAAATTAATGAAATTTTCTTGCATTGTCCATATTTATAAAATACTCCATTAATTTTTGTTTTTGTTATAATTTGTTTTTTTATTTTTATTTTATGTTTTAATTTGATTTCATGTGAGAGATTATTTACACCGCATCCGGAATTTTCGAACTTGCTATGCAAATTATATGCATTGAAAAGTCTCAGAACATTCTATTTAACATCTGGCTAAAGGAAAATTATCTATTCTTGTAGCCGTGGGTTCAATCAATATTTGTTCATTTGTACTGAGACGGTCTTATTAAGTGGCGCCCCCAAGGGATGTGGCTCGGTGGTGAAGGGTCCAGAATCTCACTTTGAGGTTCTGGATTCGAATTCAGAGGGTGCAACTTCTTGTAAGAGCCTGGGACAGCCGGGGATTTTACTTGCGCCGCGGCTCAGAATGGGTGGTTTGGTGGCGGAGTTTCCAACGATTTCAAAAAAAAAAAAAAAAAAAAGTCTTATTAAGTGGCTGCAACTGTTACATTTGCAGATATATGCATAATGGACAGTGAATGTTAGAATCAAGTTCCCCGTCTTTCTTTCCCCCACAATTTATTTTTTCTATGCAAATTTTTGCAGGAGACTTGGTCGAACCGCGATTCAACCTGCGTAAGGCCAGATGAAGGGACTATACCTATCTGGTTTCCTTCTGGGTACTGGCTATTTGAAATATGCAGCTTCTAATGCTCTGGCCTTCTCACCTGCAATAGCAGCTTCTTGCCTGCCTGCCATCGTATAAGCTCTCTCCTGAACCATTAAATGCGATAAATATTACTAATCGGCAGCTGAGTTTTCCGTTTAATTGGTTAACAAAAAGCTGGTATATGCAATGCAGAGAGAGAGTTATACCAGAAGGCGCCACATGAAATGAACTCCTTGCCTCTTCTCAATCCGCTTCTCAATTACTTCAATTGCTGCAATTCTAACAAAATCAGGGGAAAAAAAACCGTGAATGAGGAATTGATTGTTTACGAATCATACCCTTGGTGGCTCGTCCAGTATTCAGCAACATATTGTACCAGACTTCATTGAATACATCTAACTGTTCATCAGATGCCCCGATCATCTGGCAGTAAGAAGTAAAAGTCATAATTTCAGTCTTAAGAATTTGAAAATGCAGCCAGAGAACAGACACAAAAGATTGCTCAACATTAGTACCTTACAAGCATTGGCATCAAAATCTAAACCAAGAAACTCCAATGCCTTCTCATCATTACCTTTCCCGTATGCGTAGAGAGCTTCTGCAAGCTGAAAATGACAAGAAGATCAGGTAAACTAATGTGTAGAAATTCAAGTAAAGAATCCACCTTTTGGAGGACAGAAAAATGTAAATGCAGTAGGATTTAAAGCAAAAACATTGATAATTCTCATGATAGGAGTGGCTAGAAATTGATAGAGCTAAAACGCAAATCCTCCCCTTGCCATCCTACTTGCTTCATGTAGGGGCGGATCTATGGGGTAATCAATCTAGGCCTGCTCACCTTGGCAAATGGGCCGGACTTCGAAAAACTCAACCATATTTTAAGTATTTTTTATTTAACTTCGGATATGAAAAACACAAAAGCATCAATTCAAAATTTAATAAATTGGATTTTTCTAATATTTTGAAAATATTAACAAACAACACTTGAATTTAGGGATGAACTTTTCAAAGTCCGGCCCATTTGCTAACCTTCCCCCAATTTATGGTAAAATTTCAGGGCTCCCTACTTAATTATTTAATTATTTTTCCCTTGTTATCTATTTTTTTTTTTGGGGTTTATAAAAAGAAGAACAATCCCAACTCATCTGGTATATTTAATTAGCCTTCATTATTTGCCCTTTTAGAACCCTCAAATCCTTTCAAGTGGGGAAAATTTTAGGGGTTAGGGCACCGGATACTTCCATATATTGTTATTAACTATTAACTTTGACCCAACTTAGGCCCCTATTTTTCAAAAATCACCTAGGGCCACCCAAACATCAGAGCTTGCCTTGAGCCTTCATGTAAAAAGAAACAAGCATCTTGTGGACCAAGATGCCTCTCAGCTTATAAATAGGAAAAATTGTCATTGGAGATGTATGACAAGTTCATGATAAAATGCAAAAAAATAAAATAAAAGCAGAAATCGGAACAAACCTGTATTCCTTTCTGCATAAGTTGTTGCTTCTTCTTTAGCATCTTAGAGTGTCTAACAAAAAAATAATTGCGATAAAAATAAATGCCAGACCCCAGAAATATGCAAGAAAAGAAAAATCTTCAAACCTTGACTTCAGGCCCTCAAGTAGATCTTCTGCTTTAGAAAAATCTCCAGTATTAGCTAATGCCCAAAGAATCAACAAATCAAGATGCCATTCTAAATACCAGTTGGCCTGAACATTGTCATGCACACATAGATAACCTAAAACAGTCAGATAATGCAAACATAGATGGAAAAATTCATATACATAAGGTTGAATACGTGAAAACACTTGATAAACATCACTTCAACAGGTTCACATAGGAAGTAAGTGGCTTATTTCAAATTACAGAAATCTAACACACTACCTAATGATCCTAATGTTATATGAATGTTGTTTCAGACATCAGTGACTTGTGATTTTTGTCAACCCGCACAAATATAAATATTTCCAAGTTTCCAAATTCTTTGGCCTACATAAGGAGGCAACTGTAACAAGAAGAAACTCAACACACAAACAGTGGATGACATAACATCCCGATAAATTTATGTCAGCACGTCTGCAAACTTCTTGACTAGGTGCACTCCAGTAAAATATACCGTGACTGAAAAAGGAGAATATCACAAACTATTGAAGCCACATTGAAATTGATACTAAAATTATATGTACCTTGATTTTAATTGTATACAAACAAGGTAACGTGGATTATTATTCATGCCTTCATGCTGTTTATCAGAATGTGTATTTTGTTCATGCTAGCACTAACTAATTGCCGGAGCAAATGAAATAACCATGAGGAATAACAGACAACAGTGTAGGTCTAAACACAACTATTTCTCGAATAAACACCTGCAATGCTCCATTAATACATAAAAATATGTAGATCATCAAAAAGATCTCATGGTACCAATTAGGTTGACAGCATACTAATTTAAGTAGAAACATATCCAAAACATATGTTCTTAAAACAGCATCTCACAAGATCTGTGACTGAGCTGATTTCATTACCAAAAACAGCTTAACTTAACTTTTTGGGAGAGAGGGAGGATTAAAATGGGTGGTATACTCACCTGATCTTTTACACAACCTGCTAACAACTTTAGACAATCCCCAAAGACGTCAAGTTCACCCCGTACATAAACTCGTAACAGCAAACCCAGAGCATTCAGGTACACCTAAATGCAAGAGAACATAAGCCATGCAATTAGAAAATTTACGGTCATCTGAAATGTTTATAAAATACATACCTCTGGACGCACAGCATCAGGTTTTTCTAACTCCTTCCAGATATGATTATCATAAACCTCTAGGACTCTTCTGATTGGAGCATGACCTTCCAAGTAACAAAGAGCCACATGCCACCAATTGTGTGTATACCTGGATATTTAAAATTATTCTCATCTAGAACATCATAAAATAAAAGATGATATTATTATGAAAAACAGTTGAATGGCTTAATTTGCAAACATGAATGATGAACATGAACTCCATGTGGACGAGCATTCTTCCATGAACTGTACTGCTTCTTTAAAACGACACTCGTACTGGAGAACATGGCACAGCTGCATGAATATCCAAACATTAATAATTGGTAGTGTTAAAATATTCAGGGGATGATTATAGTAACTTCTTGCAACAGAAGTGATGATGCACACACAGACGTCTCCATGCATTCATTATATAATATAAATTGAGCTGGGTCCATAATCAGACTCACAGCATGTTGTGACCAAGAGTCTTGCTTATTGATCTCAATTCCCTTTTTAGCAGCTTCCTCCGCATCTGCCATTCGTCCAAGCTCTAGCAAGGAAAACGCAAGCATTCCATATATGAAGTCTTCTAGTTGATTATAGGGTAGAACCTGTCAAATTTTCAAATCATTATAACACCTGAGTGAGACATGCTGAAGATGGTTTTCATGAATAGCTGAAGTTTCTGAGCTACATGTTAATATGTCAAATTATAGAAATGCTACTCCTTTAATCAATACTTAAGCAAATTAGCATGCAATAAGTTGTCTGTGAAATGATTTTAAATGTATTCATTTTTTCTATTTTATTTAGAGCAACATGAGCACAAGTCGTTGAATGGATAGCACCGAACCTGTTGAATAATATCAAAACACAGATCAGGCCGACCCATGTAGAAGCAGAGTACTTGGGTCCTTTTCAGAGAAAGCAGATCTCTTGGAAACTTTCTAAGAAGCTGCAAAAGAGACAAATGTCAGATGCAATTAATAAATGCTAAGGACCAAACAGAAAGCAAAACAAAGACCGATAATAAAGGTTAATTGAAATGTTTCCACAACAAGTGCATTATTCATGATTCAGTTCTAAAATAAATAGAACTTAACGCCGGGCATAGCAGTCAAACCTATAAATCTTCTAGACACAAGTTCTTCATACTGTCGGACACATATAGGTCACTTTATTGATCGCAATCACAATAGTTTCTATCACAGAGATTTAAATTTAGATGGTTTATCACAGCGGTTTTATTGGAGAACGCTGTTTGAAGCCTAAGAGCTATTAGTTCATACAAATTTAACTTGAATTCGACTAGATTCTTAAATCACATTAAAAATATGGGACCTTTTGTGGTCCAGTGCAACCTCAACATGATACACAATCAACAAAATGGCCAAAACTCATAAGAGGAAAAATGGAAAGTTCAATGGAAAATTATTTCACAACAAGAAATTAAGATGAATGATTGACTAATAACTTCAAAAAATAAAGAAAAAAGTGAGAGAAATAAATTAAATTAAAAACTTTCCGACCTTAGAGTGTAACTCAACGGCCAATTCATCATCTCTGTCATCAGAAATCAAATAACAGACGGCATCAAAAACTGCCTTCTCGTACGAGGTAGCTTCATCCTACTCCAAGCAAAATTATATCTTAATTGATCAATTTTTGCATGGATTTTTTTTTTTTTTTTGAAAAAAAAAAGGGGGGGCTTACCAGACGGACTTAGCTGCCTGAAAATGCAAAGAAGCTTTAGAAGAATCGCTGGATGATAAAAAATGAGCAGCCAAAATATTGGCCAAAACGCAATCTTTGTCATGCTCAGCAGCTTCTAATATCACACGCCGCTGCCTCCCATAACTAAGCACCTTCATAACATTCATTCATAAAACAAACCCAAATGACTCAAAGTTTCAGATATCTACTGAGAATTTTAAAAAAAAAAAAAAAACTAATAAGAAAAAATATAAATATAAAAGAGACCTGGTGACAGTAGGCGTTGATGGCAGAGATGCAAGAATCAGAAGAGGTCTTAACTTCGTAACCCCATCTGTCTAATTTCACTCCCATTTTTCACGCTGAAAATATTTGCCTCCCTCGAGCCATTTGTTAACACACAGGTCAGAGGCGACTTTTTGGCACTGGGGTATTAACATCTGGGTTCCTGGATTTCACAGAAATCACAAATAAGGACACTATTTTTAGTGTTTTTCATTCAAGTACATCTAGTCTTCTTTTTTAAATTATTTTGGACCAATGGTTGACAATTTAGGTTATGATTCGTTTATTTGTTCGATTTGATTCACTTTAAAGTGAATATGGATTTGAAAAAAATGGATTCGTTTAATAAATTGATCAATTCAATTCAATTAGTTTATTAAACGAATCGAATATAAAATTTAAACTCACTTATTCGTTTATTCGTTTTATTATTTTCTTTATTAATTATTGTTATTTTTCAACTAAAATCGATAAATCATTGCCAATTACCATAGAAAAATCATATTATTTATATTTAATGAATTATTTTTGATAAATTATTAATTGTGTATTTCATATATATACATTTACGAAGAATAATATAAATAAATTATATTAATTTGTGTCATTAAATAATGTTATGGCTAAATGAATATTCATATTCGATATTTTTAGTTAATAAATTGAATACAATCATGATATCAGATTCGTTTAGTAAACGAATCAAATACGAATCCATCACATTTTGATTCGATTCGTAAAAGATTCGATAGAATTTCGATTGACACCCTATTAGTGGACAAGCTTGTTTTTTGTGCTCAAGTCTCTTTCAGATTTGAACATATATTTGTTGGCGACTTGGTCGCATAATTGGATTTTGATGACGTCAACGCAATCGACGACTTCGACGTGCAAACACGAAGCAATCAAAAAGTGTCGAAGCATATGCGGTGAAGAGCGAGAATGTGAAGACTTGCGGCAAATAAAGATTATATTGCAAAAGTCTTAGCTTAGGGTTTAATTTGTAATGTGAAATGTAATATTCAAGTGCCTAAGCTCATAGGGATCATGCACATTCACTTAGATGCATTAGGGGCATGTACAAAATGCATTAAAACCTTCAAATCTGCATTTTAGTATTTAGGGAAGCTCTCTGGAACCGGCATGGACCTTACCGGTCCCTTACCGGTCATTAAACCGGCCTTCCCCTGTTTCGCATGCCTACTGGAACCGGGCCATAACTCGCCGGTCTCCTCGCCGGTCTCCATGCCGGTATTGGCATAGCAATCATGCTCTCTGGAACCGGCACACTACTTACCGGTCTCCTCGCCGGTTTGCTCGCCGGTCCAACGGCTAGTTTTTTGAACGTTATGTTACCGTTGGAGCCCTAGACCGGTATGCCGGTCCCCTCGCCGGTGTGCTCGCCGGTCTCGCTGTAAGTTAGGGAAAGCTTTGCATTTTGTTATAAATAGAACCCTAACTCCTTTGCCTTAGGTTAGAGATCTAGAAAACCTTCATATACATTCTCTAAAGGCAAACAAAGAGTGTTATACACCTTCACATTCATAAACACTCATCCAAGCTCACACACACATCTTCCACATCATTTAGTGAGCTTAGAACACTTGGGTTTGCTCTCACACAATCTTCTTATTATTTGTGAGTGCCCAAGTGTGTTTTAATTCTTTCATATCAAAAACACTTGCGGTTTGTGAAATCCCATCGTTTGGGTAATTTGTAAAGGTTGTGAGTGCACCTACGTATAAAACTCAATCTTGTAAAAGGTTCGGAGTGTGCCTTGGCGGAAAACTCTTGGTTACGAGTGAACCACGAAAAACTCGATTCTAGTGGAAATCTTCAAGCGAGGCTTGAGGGAGTGGACGTAGGCACGGTTTGCCGAACCACTATATATCGTGGTGTCATATTTCTCTTTCCCTTAACTTTTACTTATTTGCAAGTTGATTACATTTATAATATTGCTTAGAAACTTGCATATAGGCTATTAATTGGAATAGAGAAAATTGCCTAAAACTCCCACTTGGTAATAAGAGCTTAAAATCGGCAAAGATTTTATAATTCCGCATTTATAGCGATAACCCAATTCACCCCCCTCTTGGGTATAGAGATTTCTTGTCGCTATTGCTTGTAGGTACTTTCAGTTGGTATCAGAGCGAGGTATTCTCTACAAGACCTAACCGTCCGAGAATAGATTATGGCATCTACAAGCAACTCGTCAAATCTTGCCGAGGGATTTTCAACGACTAGACCTCCGTTTTACACCGGAACGGACTACAATTATTGGAAGATGAGAATGCTAAATTATCTTCTAGCCGTTGATCCGCAATCTTATTTGGTCATCACACGAGGTGCAAAAGGGCCAACAAAAAGGGATAGCAATGAGGTTGAGGTTCCGAAGCCAAGTTTAGAATGGGATAGTGAAGATCTAAAAATAGCCTCACAAAATGCTAGAGCACTCAACCAACTCCTATGTGCCATTGATCGGGATCAAGTAAACAAACTTCCGGAGTGTGGAAATGCTTATGATTTGTGGAAGTCTTTGGAAATGGTCAATGAGGGTACAAGCCAAGTGAAGGAATCGAAGATCAACCGGTTCATGTGCGAATTGGACAATTTCAAGATGGAATCCGGGGAAGAAATCGATCACATGATTTCAAGGTTTACAATCATCATCAACCATTTGGGAGCCTTGGGAAAAGTCATCGGGACATCGGATCAAGTGAAGAAAATTTTGAGATCTCTCCCGAAAGAGTTTAGAAGCTATACCTCCTCCATTAAAGAAGCAAACGACATAAACACATTAAAGATGGATGATTTGGTCGGCAAATTGCTTGAGTATGAAATGGAGATCAAAATGGATAAAAAGGAGGAAGATGAGAAAAGGACAAGGAAATCCTTGGCCTTAAAAGCAAGAAGAAAAGATGAGTCAAGCTCAAGTGAAAGTGATAGTGATGATGAGTTGGCTCAAAAAATAAGAGCTTCAAGAAGCTTCTTCAATCCGTAAAACAAAAGGGAAAATCAAAGACGGATGAAAAGAAAGAAGAAAAATGGCCGCGGAAGAACAAGAAAATTGTTTGTTATGAATGCAACAAACCGGGTCATATAGCTATGGATTGCCCATTGAGGAAAATGAGAGGAAAATCGAAGAAAAGGGCGATGAAAGCTACTTCAACTTGGAGTGATAGCGATTCAAGCTCATCCGAGGAGGAAGAGGAAGAAGTCAACGATAAATCAATAGCATTTATGGCTATCACGGATGAGGATATCCGCTTTGAAATTGAAGAAGAAAGCGAAGAAGAAGAGGTACACAATTCTGAATTACTTGATGCTTTTAATGGTTTAAAAGAATTGTGTGACATGCTTAAAAAGAAATTGAAGTTAGTTAAAAAGGAGCATGCTATACTTAAAATTGAACATGCAACTAGTATGGATAAAATTCATGTTGTAGATTATGATATGATATGCTTAAAGGCTAAACATGAAAAAGAAATTGCATGCCTAAATGATGAAAATGCATGTTTAAAATTGAAAAAGCTAGAACTTGAAAATGTCATATCAAATATGCCATCTAGCTCTAAGACATGCAATTGCGAATCTATATTGAATGAAAATTTCTTATTAAATACTAAGATTATAGATTTGCAGAACATACTTAGCAAATTCACATTGGGATATAAAAATTTTAATATGCTTATTGGATCCCAAAAATGTGCATTTAAAAGAGAATGATTAGGATATAGGCCTTATATTAAAAGAAAATTTTTGAAGAATTATTTTGTTAAGGCATCCTATTCTCATGCTAAGAATGTTATAAATAAAAATGTCATATGTCATGCTTGCAATGAAAATGGACATAAAATTTTTGAATGCATGTATAAGAATGTGATTAAAAATGCATGGATTCCTCAAGGAATCAAAACTAACCCCAATGGACCCAAGAAAGTTTGGGTACCAAAGTATAATTGAAAAATTTGTAGGGGGAGCTTTGGGAATGAATCTTTAAAGAGAATTGTAAAATTGATCCCAAAGGCTCAAGGAAATGAGGAATCACAACGGTAAAGGTAAAATCCGTATTCACGGAAACATTGGTACCGTTTCCTCTAAATTATGTATGTATGCATAGTTCAAATTGGTATAAATGTTTTGAAGCATACAAAATGATTAGGCAAATATTCAAACTTCTATTGGTATCGATTTCCATTTGATATCACTAAGTGCCTTAATCATATATTTAAACCCCTATTCTATTTCAATTAATATCACATTGAATTCATTGAGTTAAATTTCATATATGTGATCATTTGATTAATTTTGCATTGAAAATGACTTTGCCATGTAACATAATTGAATAATCATGAAAAGCATGGATTTTGATTGTTTAGTAATTGGTAAGATATTCATAAGAAGACAATCATTAAAATGCATTGAAGTCATTGGTTTTAATTGGTATCATGATATATAATGACTTATTTTATTTGATATCACAATTAGGGAGAAACAATGCTTAAAATGATATGACATTCAAATGAATTCATTGATATAAATTGTTAATTGGTATCATAGTACTTAATCCTTTGAAAAATTACATTATACATGATTTTTACATCTTATGGCAAAAAGGGGGAAATGCCCAAATGTGCATATTTTTTAACTTTAGAATCGTTTTTATAGCATATATATATTTGGTATCTCATTTAGATTTAAATTTTGCTTCTCCACTTTTTGATAATGTCAAAGGGGGAGAAATCATTAGAAATGAGATTAAAACTTGTTTTACCCTCACCCTTGGTTTAAGGGGGAGTAAATGTACTAATATGTTTGTCAAGCTGTTATAGAGCTATATTCAAGACAAACACACATTGAGGGGGAGCAAAATTGTCAAATTTGGACTCCAAAAAGCTCACACGTATCAACAAGTTTTAAGGGGTTGCCATCATCAAAAAGGGGGAGATTGTTGGCGACTTGGTCGCATAATTGGATTTTGATGACGTCAACGCAATCGACGACTTCGACGTGCAAACACGAAGCAATTCAAAAAGTGTCGAAGCATATGCGGTGAAGAGCGAGAATGTGAAGACTTGCGGCAAATAAAGATTATATTGCAAAAGTCTTAGCTTAGGGTTTAATTTGTAATGTGAAATGTAATATTCAAGTGCCTAAGCTCATAGGGATCATGCACATTCACTTAGATGCATTAGGGGCATGTACAAAATGCATTAAAACCTTCAAATCTGCATTTTAGTATTTAGGGAAGCTCTCTGGAACCGGCATGGACCTTACCGGTCCCTTACCGGTCATTAAACCGGCCTTCCCCTGTTTCGCATGCCTACTGGAACCGGGCCATAACTCGCCGGTCTCCTCGCCGGTCTCCATGCCGGTATTGGCATAGCAATCATGCTCTCTGGAACCGGCACACTACTTACCGGTCTCCTCGCCGGTTTGCTCGCCGGTCCAACGGCTAGTTTTTTGAACGTTATGTTACCGTTGGAGCCCTAGACCGGTATGCCGGTCCCCTCGCCGGTGTGCTCGCCGGTCTCGCTGTAAGTTAGGGAAAGCTTTGCATTTTGTTATAAATAGAACCCTAACTCCTTTGCCTTAGGTTAGAGATCTAGAAAACCTTCATATACATTCTCTAAAGGCAAACAAAGAGTGTTATACACCTTCACATTCATAAACACTCATCCAAGCTCACACACACATCTTCCACATCATTTAGTGAGCTTAGAACACTTGGGTTTGCTCTCACACAATCTTCTTATTATTTGTGAGTGCCCAAGTGTGTTTTAATTCTTTCATATCAAAAACACTTGCGGTTTGTGAAATCCCATCGTTTGGGTAATTTGTAAAGGTTGTGAGTGCACCTACGTATAAAACTCAATCTTGTAAAAGGTTCGGAGTGTGCCTTGGCGGAAAACTCTTGGTTACGAGTGAACCACGAAAAACTCGATTCTAATGGAAATCTTCAAGCGAGGCTTGAGGGAGTGGACGTAGGCACGGTTTGCCGAACCACTATATATCGTGGTGTCATATTTCTCTTTCCCTTAACTTTTACTTATTTGCAAGTTTGATTACATTTATAATATTGCTTAGAAACTTGCATATAGGCTATTAATTGGAATAGAGAAAATTGCCTAAAACTCCCACTTGGTAATAAGAGCTTAAAATCGGCAAAGATTTTATAATTCCGCATTTATAGCGATAACCCAATTCACCCCCCTCTTGGGTATAGAGTTTCTTGTCGCTATTGCTTGTAGGTACTTTCAATATTCTAGTATAATAATATATTAGAATCTAGAATAACCAATTTCCAAGTGGGTCGATAAAAGTTTATTTCAAATGCACAATATCTATGATTTATTGATACTACATGAAGTATCGATAATTTTGTATGCTCTTTCACTTAACCTTAATATAATTTGTTGTTAATACGGTATGGAAAAAAATAAAGAATATTTTAAAAGTATTTTTTTCTTAGTTGGAAAATCAATTTATTTCATTGAGATCAATGTATATTTTTTGGTTTGGGCCTCTATAATCAATCCAATCCATGAGCCTCATTTCTTCATGTACTAAGATATTATTTACATCATTTTTTTTAATCTACATTAAAGAAATGGTGTGTTTACGTACTCGTAATCGGAATAAGATGGAATCAGAATGAATGGAATCAGAATGAGCTGTAATGGAATGATAAATCAAAATCATATAAGTTGTTTACTTAACTGTAGGAATCATAATCGAATGAAGCATTTCCATTGATGTGTTTACTTTGTCTAGTAATCAGAATGAATTGTTAAAAAAGTTACAAAATACCCT
This sequence comes from Zanthoxylum bungeanum, assembly GCA_019454045.1. Lineage (NCBI taxonomy): Eukaryota > Viridiplantae > Streptophyta > Magnoliopsida > Sapindales > Rutaceae > Zanthoxylum > Zanthoxylum bungeanum. Next base: position 15,026 of record SKCR01053397.1, on the reverse strand, counting down.
TAGTTATAATTATATATGAATTTATTTATTATTATTTTTCTTAATTTTTGATTATTAAATCACTCAATGTTAAATTAAATTTTTTTTACGAAATATTTAATTTATTTTATTATGAATATTGATTAATAGGTTTTTATTATTATATATTATTTAAGTATTCCTTCATTATTAATGTATTAAATTATTAAATAGTAATACATCTGGTATTTGTTTGGGCCAAAATTGACCCAAGGGCAAAAACGACATCTCACGACGAAGCCAAAAGCCCATCAACCGATTGAGCCCATACCTAAAGATGTTATGCATATCAACGGACACCAGTTACAAAGCTAATATAAAAGAAACAGACACATAAATGTAGCCATTAAGATCGAGAGTTATGGGAAGAAGATGAGATCTTCAGTTATCTATCATAAATATCTGAATTAAACCCTCAATAAAGTCGATTCCAACGGGCAGATTCACGGGAGAAGCCTATAAAAGAAGAAAGGAAAGACAAGAAAGGGGATCGAAAAAAGCATTAGACACCGAAATCTAGACATTCTACGATTGACCGCCCTCACGGCCCATAAACCTAGATTAAGGTATATATCAGACCTTAATCTATTTATCTTACTTCATCACTACATAGGCTAACTTGAGCGTCGGAGTGCACACGGCCCCCACCACACCGGTGGGCAGATCACTCCTTATTCGCTTTATTTATTTTGCAGGATTCAATCGCGCCCTACAGAAAGAAAATCTCGATTGTGGCCTTGATCTAAATCCGCGTCCACAATTTGGCGCCCACCGTGGGGCTCGACAATCGAATCGCGCAGAAGTAAAGCATTCAATCAGACCAATCAAGAATGGCCTCAAACAACGAACAAATGCCGGACCAATTGGCGACACAACTAGCCACACTCCAAGAACGACTCAAAGTTCTTGAAGAAGAAAATTCGACGGTGCGAATTTCGAATGAAAGTTTACGGCAAAGGCTGGATCACCTGTCATCCGACCCACAACATCACCTCCAAGGCCAGACCAGCAGTGGAGGTAACCAAAGCAATCCAATTGTTCCCCCTATATCAGGCGAGCCAGAAAGCAACCAGCCTCCAGCTACTCTACCTATGGATCAGACCCATCTAATGGCCAATTCAATCAGGAGGGAGATGGTGGAATTCAAAGAAGCAATTTTGTCAAGACTACCAGGAGTGAAACTTCCGATTAGGAAAAGCAGGGCCGGGGCAATTTCAGACACACCATTCGACGAATCAATTGTAGCAGTTGAATTGCCGCGAAAATTCAGCCCACCAGAAATGAAGCAATATGATGGGACTACAGATCCTGACGACCATGTTATTCACTATAAATTTAAAATGATGTCAACCGGCTTATCCCCGAGCCAATGGGAAGCAGGAATGTGCAGGTGTTTTGGGGAAACTCTGGCTGGGCCAGCTTTAACATGGTTTATCAATCTCCCATGCAGATCTATTAAGTCGTATCAGGAATTGGCGGACAAGTTCGTACAACACTTTGCGAGTTCGTGCAAGCTGGAGAAGACAACAGACGACCTTAACTCAATTCAACAAAGGAAGGGAGAGTCGCTACGAAGCTACGTTGCCCGTTTAACCGCGAACGGATAACCATTCCCGATCTCCATCACCCCACGGCGGTCGAGGCATTCAGGAATGGTCTTCTTTATGATAATTGTCTTTATAAGAAATTGACAAAATTCAGATGCTGCACGATGGACCAGGTAATGGCAAGAGCTCAAGTAGAGATCAGGTGGGAAGAGGATAAAAGGAATAAGAAAAAAGTAGATGAAACCAATTCACGAGTAGACCGAAGGCATACTACTTTCAGACGACCCAGATCAGATTTCCCCTCCTCAGCTGAAAGAAGGAACCTACATAGGGATGAATGGCGACCACACAACAGGAATTCGGACACACGACGAAGACCGTATAAAGATCGGGAGGATCTACCTGCAAGCAAGCCTCGACTTCCGGACTACAATTTCACGATTTCTCCCGGAGAATTGGTTTCGGTACTCAAGAAGTTGGGAAATGAGGTAAAATGGCCTCCACGATCCAGGGATAGTTCGTCAAAAAAAGACACTAAGAAGTGGTGTGAGTTCCACAGGGACTACGGTCACACGACCGCCGAATGCGTAGCATTGAGACTAGAAGTGTTGGAATTATTGAATAAAGGATTTTTGAAAGATTTACTTACCGACAAGGGGAAAGCTACATTGACTCGTAGGGATGAAAGAGACAGACAGGGGGATAATCCAACTCAGCCGCCCCCTATTAATAACACTGTTAATGTGATTTCAGGAGGATCAGGAATAAGTGGGGCAACCTATTCGGCAGCAAAAAGGCATTCAAGGGCTCTGGCGACCAACGCGTCTCACACTTTAATGTCTGTGGAGAGAACCACCACAGGTTTGCTAATCGAGTTTCCAGACAGCGGGGATTCACTTGATTTGAATCCACACCATGATGCTTTGGTCATTTCCCTGCAAGTGGCTAATTTCATGGTCAAGCGTGTGCTGATCGACACTGGCTCCTCAGCAAACATAATTTTTGCCAGTGCTCTATCCGACATGGGAACAGAGTTGGATAATGTCAGTAGACGGACAACAGTTTTGATCGGTTTTAGTGGGGAACAGAAAATGACTATGGGGGAAATACAATTACCAGTTTATGTTGCAGGTGTCAATAAGTTAACTACCTTCTTGGTGTTGGATAGCCCTTCGGCTTACAACTTGATCATGGGCAGGCCCTGGATTCACGACATGAGGGCGGTTTCGTCTACCTACCACCAGGTAATTAAATTTCCCACTAAATGGGGGATTCAGGAGATTCGGGGGGATCGTTTGGCGTCAAGGAGCTGCTACCAAACGACATTGAAGTCTAAAGTTGATTCAGCATAGCAATTACCGTCTGGGCCTTGCGCGTCGGAGCAAACTTTACCAAATATAGAGAAACTTGACGAGGTCCAGATTCATCCACGGTTCACAGATCACAAAGCTTTGATTGGAGCCGGTTTAGACCCAAAGATACGAACAGAGTTAGTGGAATTCTTGAAGAAACGACACGACACCTTTGCATGGTCACACACAGATATGGTTGGCATTGATCCGGAGCTCATCACACACGAGTTGCATGTGGATCCAAACCATTCTCCTGTCAGGCAGAAAAGAAGGAAGTTCGCTCCAGAGAGAAATCGGATTATTGACGACGAAGTGCAGAAATTGTTACAGAACGGAGCGGTTAGAGAAGTGCAGTTTCCCGAGTGGCTTGCAAATGTAGTAGTGGTGAAGAAGAAGAATGGGAAATGGAGAGTCTGCATTGACTTCACAGATCTCAATAAAGCCTGTCCCAAAGATTCTTATCCATTACCGCATATTGATTCAATGGTGGACGCGACTGCAGGGCATGAACTGCTAAGCTTCATGGATGCGTATTCTGGCTACAACCAGATCCTCATGCATCCCCAGGATCAGGAGAAGACAGCTTTTGTTACGAATCGGGGAATATTCTGCTACAAGGTCATGCCCTTTGGCCTGAAGAACGCAGGAGCAACGTATCAGCGAATGGTCAGCAAGATGTTTGATCGACAGATTGGGAAAACTATGGAGGTTTATATCGACGACATGTTGGTAAAATCAACCAAGTCAGAGCAACATCTTAGCAATTTGGAAGAAGCCTTCGACATCATGGACAGGTATGGAATGAAATTAAACCCTACTAAATGTGCATTCGGTGTCGCTTCAGGAAAATTCCTTGGGTACATAGTCACACGACGGGGCATTGAAGCAAACCCAGAACAGATTAGATCCATCCTCGACATACCTTCCCCTTCCAGCCCAAAAGATATCATGCGACTCACAGGCAGGATCGCGGCTTTAAACAGGTTCATCTCTAAATCTACAGATAAAAGTTTTCTATTCTTCACTGCCTTGAAAAAAGCAGGAAAGTTCGAATGGACTGCTGCTTGTGAAGAAGCACTGAAGCAGCTCAAGCAATATTTGACCACACCGCCCCTGCTGTCAAAGCCGCTAGCCCATGAGAGGCTCTACCTTTTTTTGGGGTCTCAGAGCACGCGGTCAGTGGAGTTTTAATAAGAGAAGAATCAGGGGGTCAACAACCAGTCTACTACGTAAGCAAGGCATTGCTGGGGACAGAGACTCGCTACCCGCTAATGGAGAAATTGGTCTTCGCACTTGTCACAGCCGCAAGAAAGCTTAGACCCTATTTCCAGGGACATGCAATCACAGTGTACACGACATACCCTTTGAGGAGCATTCTCCACAAACCTGAGCTATCTGGAAGACTGATGAAGTGGGCAATTGAGTTAGGGGAGCACGACATAGACTACAAGCCGAGAACTGCTATTAAATCACAAGCATTGGCCGACTTTGTTGCCGATTTCACACCCAGTATGATGGCAGCAGCTGAAGCTGAAATAAATTCAATTCAGCCGGCAAATCCTTGGAAATTAGCGGTGGACGGATCAAGTAATAAGAAGGGATGCGGTCTTGGAATGGTAATTACTTCTCCTTCAGGCGACATTATGCAACAGGCTGTTAAATGCGGTTTCAGAGTAACAAACAATGAAGCCGAATATGAAGCTTTGATCGCGGGATTATTATTGGCAAAGGAATTAGGTGCGAGGGAGATCGAAATTACATCAGATTCTCAGTTGATCGTCAATCAAATCAAGGGATCTTATCATGCAAGGGGATTGGCGATGGCTTCCTATTTACAGAAGGTAAATGATATCCGAATTGCATTCGACAAGTTCTCAATAACCCAAGTACCAAGGACCGAGAATTCCCAAGCAGATGCTTTGGCAACCCTGGGATCGAGTATGGAAGGAGACGAACCACGGTCAATTCCCGTAGTTTATTTGAATTGGCCAGCAATCTGGAAGGAAGAGAAAATTTTAGCTAGTATCAGCTCAGACGACAATTGGATGATTCCTATCATTCAATATTTACAAAGTGGACAGCTTCCAGACGACAGGGTAGAGGCTAGGAAATTGCAGAGACAGTCAGCCAGGTTTGTGATATTTGAAGGTCAGTTACTGAGAAGGTCATTTTCAGGGCCGTATTTGAAATGCCTGGCAGATGATGAAGCTCAACATGTGTTATCCGAGTTGCATGAGGGGGAATGTGGGAACCACTCTGGCGGTAGAAGTCTAGCTCTTCGAGCCCATTCGACAGGTTATTACTGGCCGACAATGAGACAAGATTCTGTTGAATTCACCAAAAAATGCGACAAGTGCCAGAGATTCGCACCTGTTTCCCATCTACCTCCTGAAAGGTTGAATCCAATTCTGTCCCCCTGGCCATTCATGAAATGGGGCATGGACATTGTTGGAAAACTCCCAGTAGCACCGGGCCAACGTGTTTACTTGCTCGTAATGACAGATTATTACTCGAAATGGATAGAGGCAGAAGCTTATGCCAGGGTCCGCGACAAGGAGGTTCAAACGTTCATATGGAAGAATATCATATGTCGATTCGGCATACCAAAGGAAATTGTAACGGACAATGGCTCACAATTCATTAGCCATCATTTTCAAAATTTTTGCAGGAACTGGGGCATCAAGTTGAACTTTTCCACACCACGCTTTCCACAATCAAATGGTCAAGCAGAGTCGTCTAATAAGACAATCATTAACACGATGAAGAAGAGATTGGAGAAGGCTAAAGGCGCATGGGCGGAAGAATTACCAGGAGTCTTGTGGTCATATCGTACTACGACCAGATCTTCAACAGGCGAAACTCCTTTCGCCTTGGCTTTTGGTACGGAAGCAGTAATTCCAACAGAGGAACTCATCCCTTCTGCACGATGCCAATGGCTCGACGATGAAAGTAATCAACAACTGATGAACTTCAATCTCGACACGATTGATGAGACAAGAGACAAAGCATCCATTCGACTGGCTGCTTATCGACAGAAAATCTCTAAGTACTTCAACAAAAATGTCAGGACTCGGACATTCACTTCTGGAGACTGGGTCCTACGTAGAGTGTTTCAGAACACGAAGGAAGGTGGAGATGGGAAGCTGGGCCCAAATTGGGAAGGCCCTTATCGAATTGTTAGGGTTGTTGGGAAAGGAGCCTACAAGTTGGAAACCAAAGAGGGGAATCCAATCCGAAACAGTTGGAATGCGATGCACCTTAAGAAATTTATCCGGTAATTTTGATGTTTTGCCAATTAGTTATTTACCAGTCTACTTTCAAGTTTATCATTCTGTCAGTAGCGAAATAAAATTTGTAGAAGTTGTTCGACAAATTGCAATAAAACTTTCCAATAGATTCATGTTCCATTCTCCACATTCGAAGCATAAAACCATTCGTCATTTCAATATACAAAATGATTCAAGTTACAACCTTGTTCCATCCTAACAAATTCTAAGTACAAGTTTTATCAAAAAGTTATAGATAATTTCTGAACAATTCGACATCAATCGTCAGCTCCGTCTGCATCCGTCGTTGCTGGTTGGCTGGTAGGAACGTCTCCTTCACCCTCCGCATATACCGGTTCAGAATGGACAGCGATTTGTGCCGCATTTTTTCTTCTTCTTCTGTGTTCTTCTCAACTTCCATCATCGCTTCTACCTCGATTGGATTTCGCTCGCTTCCTCCTTCCCCATCTCTACCTCTGTTCCTACTTCTACATCTTCTTCTTCAGACGACGAGGAAATTCCAGCGGCGCGCCTTTCATATTCCTTCATCCATTTCTCTGGCTTCCAGTCGACATGTTTTCCAGCAAGGAATTCTTGCATCAAGTCGTATCTATTCTTCATCATGGAGTCGATTGCAATATCCTCCATTTGTTCCAACAGCAACTCGTTCTCCTTCTTCAAATTATTGAAACCCTCCTTGTAACCTTCAATCGTTAACTCGGCAGTTTTCCTTTTCAACTTCAAGCTAGCCTTCGCTTCCTTCAGCTCCCTCTCGAGAACTTTCTCCTTTCTCTGCGAAGCGACTAGTCCAGACCTCAATTCAGACGACTCCTTCTTACAGCTGATAAACCCTTCTCTAGCTCCTTGACCCTCTTTTGGTTGGATTCAGCGTTTTTCCGCAAGAACAAGCTGCATTCCAGGGCCTACGACATTCAAATCAGAGCAACATTCAAAAAAAAAAAAAAAAAAAAAAAAAAACTCACTTGATAGTTTAGAGCGATGGCTTTTTTCATGGCCTCCGCCGGCCCAATCTGTGCCAGTCTTACTTCATCCCCTTGGAGTAGAAGACCCTCAACGAATGAGTCGATGCTCGAAGGGTCTGAAATTGCCGTCGACTCCTTTGGAACTTTCAGAATAAGGGTATCAGAGTCTTCTTCAGTTTCCACCTCTGCGACAGACTTCCTTTTCTTCTCAGACGAGATAATGTCTGTCGACTTCCCTTTTTCTACGACACCCCCACTCGAGATCATCTTTTGATGTTGAGTCCCAGTTTCTCTTTCGACCTCTAATCTTTCTCTTCTTCAGTTTCCTCGACTTTTTCTTCTCTCTTTCATTTCGTCGAGTGAAGCTATTGTGAATGGACCAGACATCATCTCCTCTGCGCATGAAAATTCCTCAATTTTTAAGGGCTCTCGATATTTTTTATTCACCCCATACAATTTTTGAATCGACCACCTACAGTTTATCACGGCCAAAACGTCGTTAGAGAGGGCCAGAACTTTACCTTCGCGCTGATAGATTTCCTTCCACAACGGAGTCGCCCTTAATCTCTCTCTCTTCTAGGATGGCCTTGCAGTTCCTTACGTCGTCTGGCAAAGATAGAATTGTTTCGACGTTTGAGGTGGACCGAACCGTTGAGAGGAACGATTTGTTCAGAAGTGGATCTGCAACGACAAACCCTTGGTTATTCAAAGACACAAACCACAGTTATAACCTAAAACTTAGAAAAGAACATCACTCACTCGACAAACACCAAAACTCTGGGATTCGACCAGCCCCAGTCAAACCAAATATACCCTCACCCCTTGCGAAGAAGTAGTAGGACTGCCAGTTTCCCCTATCATTAGTCGGCAATCCAATGACTAGAGGCTTCTTTCTTTGTCGAAGGATCATTGTATATCTTCCTTTCTCTTTCAGATGCTCCTTTATGTAATATGTCCCTAGAACATCCCTTACCTCGAAGAGTACGCCCAACTCGAAGGCTAAGCACTCAATCGACAACAGAATCCTCCATGCGTTTGGCATCAGTTGAGACGGAGCAATTTCAAAATGGTTCAACACTTCCCAGACCAGTCTGGGGATTGGAAACCTCAATCCTACTTTAAACGGACGAACGTAAAAACCTATCCACCCCGGGACCTTGTAATCAATTCTCTCAGTCGACGAAGGCACTCGGAGTTCTAGAGACTCAGGAAATCTGTACATACAACTGAGTTCCCTCAGCATTTTTCCTGTCATACGACTAGCAGGATTCCTGGATAATAAGTTGGTAGGCTCGCTGGTGCAAGGGAAGTCACTCGGCTCCTCAATTGCGGGAATTGATCTTAGAGGTATTGCCTCAGTAGGAGTTTCCCGAGGAGACATGGCCAGGGTAACTACTCCTTCCTCAATCAGTTTCTCGTACGACCAGTCTTTGTACGCTACCTCCTCCTCAGTTTCACTCGATGATTCGACATAACTATCTATCTTGGCTCCCAAGCTGCCTAAAGACTCTCCACTCGACATTTTCCAAACAACAAGCATATAAACAACTAAACTCTCCAGTAATCTACCCCTTGAAGATCAAAAACCACAAACACAATTTCTAAGCTAAACACGCTAACCCAAACATCAAACAGCCAGAGTAACCTAAGAACAGCTTGAATATTGCAATGAACACTTAAAAGAATTGAAGAACAAGAGGAAGTAAATGAAGAATACCTTGAGAAACACTTGAGAGCTCTCCTTACTCGACTTCCCAAATGAGGAGAAGTGAAACACCCATGCCCCTTTTATAGACCCATACTCAATTTGGCGCCAATATTCCCGCCAAAAACTCCTCGTAAACCGCGATAGGGTTTGCATTAATATCAGTTGAACTAGGTCAAAGTATTACGGCATGGACAGGGGACATCCCCCAAGAGACTCATGTCGAGTTATATCTGAGTTATGGTATTCACTCGCCCTTTACGACAGAGTCGAGTGAAATCCTTCTTGAACCACGTCAAGGATCAGTCGACAGGGGACATCCCCCAAGAGACTCATGTCGAGTTATATCTGAGTTATGGTATTCACTCGTCCTTTACGACAGAGTCGAGTGAAATCCTTCCTGAACCACGTCAAGGTTCAGTCGACAGGGGACATCCCCCAAGAGACTCATGTCGAGTTATATCTGAGTTATGGTATTCACTCGTCCTTTACGACAGAGTCGAGTGAAATCCTTCCTGAACCACGTCAAGGTTCAGTCGACAGGGGACATCCCCCAAGAGACTCATGTCGAGTTATATCTGAGTTATGGTATTCACTCGTCCTTTACGACAGTCGAGTGAAATCCTTCCTGAACCACATCCAGGTTCAGTCGACAGGGGACATCCCCCAAGAGACTCATGTCGAGTTATATCTGAGTTATGGTATTCACTCGTCCTTTACGACAGTCGAGTGAAATCCTTCCTGAACCACATCCAGGTTCAGTCGACAGGGGACATCCCCCAAAGAAACTCATGTCGAGTTATATCTGAGTTATGGTATTCACTCGTCTTTTACGACAGTCGAGTGAAATCCTTCCTGAACCACTTCCTGGTTCAGTCGGCAGGGGACATCCCCCAGGATTGACTCATAACGAGTCAGATGAAGTTTGCTACTCACTCTTCTCATACGACAATGTCGAGTGAAAATCGCCCCTGAACCACTTCCCGGTTCAGTCGACAGGGGACATCCCCCAGATTGACTCATGACGAGTCAAATGAATTCCGCAATTCGCTTTCCTCACACGACATGTCGAGTGATAATTGCCCCTGAACCATTTTTTCGGTTCAGTGGACAGGGGACATCCCCCAGTTTGATATGATAGTCAACGAGATGAATCCAGATAACAAATGTCAAGTCGGATGGTATTGTGTTATTTACTCTTTTCACACGACAATGACGAGTGAAAATTGCCCCTGAACAAAGTCTCGGTTCAGTCGACATGGGACATCCCCCCAGTTCGATTCATGTAGTGTCAAAAAGTTGAAGTTTTACGGACCAAACCAACGGGACATACCCGCTTAACTCACGTCGAGTCAATATAGGCACTGATATCCACTCTTCATACGACCAAGTCGGGTAAAAGCCTGAGGGGTCATCCCCATAGAATTTATGTCAATTCCAGATCAGAATATGATAACCATATCTCATACGAGTGTGTCGAATAAAGCTCCTCCCAAATATACAGTTTGGTCAACCAGAGACCCCCATCTTCCTCGACAGAGCGAAGGGCATTCCCAATTCACACGACGTATTAAAAAGTGGATTCAATCATGCTTAAATGGATTTGAGGTTTACCCCAACCAAGGATAAACCCATAGCATTTCATTAGCACTCTGCGACACCCAAATCAAATTTATTCCTAAACCATCGTGGTACAGACGTATAAAGCTACTCATAAAGATTCATACGACATGACGGATACTCTTCAAGCCTAGGACTACCAGACTTGGAGAGTAGGGGACAAACTGTTTGGGCCAAAATTGACCCAAGGGCAAAAACGACATCTCACGACGAAGCCAAAAGCCCATCAACCGATTGAGCCCATACCTAAAGATGTTATGCATATCAACGGACACCAGTTACAAAGCTAATATAAAAGAAACAGACACATAAATGTAGCCATTAAGATCGAGAGTTATGGGAAGAAGATGAGATCTTCAGTTATCTATCATAAAATATCTGAATTAAACCCTCAATAAAGTCGATTCCAACGGGCAGATTCACGGGAGAAGCCTATAAAAGAAGAAAGGAAAGACAAGAAAGGGGATCGAAAAAAGCATTAGACACCGAAATCTAGACATTCCTACGATTGACCGCCCTCACGGCCCATAAACCTAGATTAAGGTATATATCAGACCTTAATCTATTTATCTTACTTCATCACTACATAGGCTAACTTGAGCGTCGGAGTGCACACGGCCCCCACCACACCGGTGGGCAGATCACTCCTTATTCGCTTTATTTATTTTGCAGGATTCAATCGCGCCCTACAGAAAGAAAATCTCGATTGTGGCCTTGGTCTAAATCCGCGTCCACATTATTAAATTATTATTTTATTAAAATAGTAAATTTAGTTTTTATTAATTATTAATACTTTTATTTATTATTTAAAATAATATTAATAATTATCTTATGAATAGTATTGTAATTTCCCATCAATAATGAGAATGAGAATCTCATTCCATGGGGTGGTGTGGGAATGAAATTCACATTCTTCATTCCCAAATGTTGTGGGCCCTACTTCTCTTCTCATTCCAATTTTTATTCAATTTATGAAGTAAACAATCTTATTGGAAATGATTATCATTCCTCATTCCTCCATTCTCATTACATCTTATTTTTTGTAAATGTATATGTGATACTATTTAATTAGAAAAGATTTGATGCTCTAGTGATCGGAGGATCAATGTATATGTAAAAAATTGATTTACAATAAGATAATTTTAATTTATCTTATTAAATGAAAAAAATATCTACTAATTTTTATAAATATTAAATTTTACCATAACAAAATTAATATTTTGGTTAGAGACGACTAATCTAGTGGTTACACTATCTAAGAGTTTCTAAACACCTGTTAATAATAAAGAAAAACGATATCATTATATTAAGGTGAGGACTTATAGGAAGTAAAAATCAACTATATCCTTAAATATGATTTTCTAAAATTTAAGAACCTAAATGTTATTTTTGGCATAAAGGCGGAATCTATTATTGCGGAAATGATAAGATAAGATGTAAAAAGATGAAAAAAAGGAAAGTGAAGTGTGTTGGGAACAAGAACAGGTGTCGTGCTACATAATGCGGTCTTTGTCAGTCGTACGACAAAACATCCCGATTTTTTGATTCCAAAAATAAAGACATCATTTTTGTCTAAGTTATTTTCACGCAGATATGTCTTACCCCGCGATTATGATACGTTCAGACAGCGTTACAAGGCTGTTTAATGATTTTTTTTTTTAATTATTATAAATTCCGTCGCCAAATTATTTTTTGAATTTAAATGGATATGTAAAATTTTTATACTGTCATATACTCTTACAAGAAACATATTCTCTAAATTTGAACATAAAACTGATGGTCAAATTCTGAATCTTATACCATCAAATAATGCTCATTTAGGACACTCATTGGAGAGAGTGCTGAAAACGGGTGGTTGTTTTTGGGTGGGTTGACGCATATATTGTTAATGAATGGGTTATCATATTAGTTTTAAAGTCATTTTCAATTAGAAGTGTGTGGATTATCCAAGGAAAACATGAGATAATGTGCTTAAAAGAGGTAACTTAGTAAAAGACATTTTTATTGTGCTTGAGTTCATATCAATAATAAAATTTTACGGATATATATTTCAGAGTTGGACCATCATAAACTGTTATAAATGACAATGACTTGACATTTGAGATCCAATAATTAAGTTCGTAGGGTTGTCTTAATACCTAATGTCCGAGGTCAATTGGTCTGAGAGTTATTGGCTCAAAACTCGTTACAAGAATTAATGATGTTAGATAAGCTTATTGTGGAACTGACTATATAGGATAATATTAAAAAAAAAATTCACAATCCATCGAAAGGTGGATTGTTAATAATTATGATCGGTATTGGCAAGTAATCAAAAAACAACCCAAAAAAAAAACTTTACATTATCTTTTACAAATTTATTTGAGGTATTGAACATCTCACCTTTAAATAGAAGTGCTTGGTGGGTGGGTAATCAAAACTCTTTTTATGTTCTTTCTCCATTTTATTTAACTCAAAAAAGAGTTTAATCTTTTGGATTTGCTCCCTAATTTTGTTCCTCTTATTTTCGCTATTAGTTTCCAAGAAGGCTGATAGGATCATTTATTGGACCTATTCGGTGATTAAATTTATTTCTTCTAAGTTAGTTAGTTGAGTTATATATATATATATATTTGAAATCGTAAGAAATCTCACCGCCAAACCATCCATTTCGGGTTTAAGTGAAGCAGGTACAATCTCCGGCTGTCCCAAGTTTTTACAAGAAACGCACTTCCTGGATTCGAACCCAAGACCTCAAGATGAGATCCTGAACCTTACACCACCAAATCATGTCTCTTGAGACATTGAGTTCTATATACATGTGGGTGTGAGTTAGTTAAATTAGTATAATTTCTCAAATAAAAATAAGAGACTCCGAACTTATTCACATAAATTTAGAGGTAATACATATGGAAGTAATCGAATATAACTAAATAAAAATTTAAAATAAAGGGATAAATAATAAATTTGGTTTTAGAGTTTTAGTTTTTTTTTTTCAACTTGTCCTAATTGTAATGTGGCAAAACGAATCAACGAATCGAATTTGTATCGATTCGTAATGTGATGGATTCGTATCCGATTCATTTATTAAACGAATCCTAATATCAGGATCCGTATTCGATTTGTTTAGTAAACAATCAAATACGAATATTCGTTTAGTCATGATATTATTTAATATCATAATTTATCATTGTTGATTTACATTAATTCTTCATAAATATATACATATAAAATATGTAATTAATATATTTATTAAAAATACCTCACCAAATATCGAAAATATTATTTTTCCAATGGTAATTAGCCATAATTTCTCGAATCTTAATTGAAAAATAACAATAACTAGTAAAAGAAAATAATAAACGAATCATAAACGAATAAACGAATCCATGAGCTTAAATTCGTATTCGTTCGTTTAATAAATGAATCGAATCGACTCATGTATTAAATGAATCCATTTTTTCAAACCCGTATCCGCTTTAAAGCGAATCGAACAATAAACGAATCCTGACCCAAATTGCCACCCTTACCTAATTGTAAAACAACCAATTTTTTTTTTTTGGGTTAAACTTAAAGTTAAAAGAATAATTAAATTTTATAAAAACTGTCAAGCCATCGACAGCAAAATAGAATAAGTTCAAGGCATACAGTTTTAGTAATTTTTATGTTAAAACTTCAGAAAAAATAAGATTAGAAGATGATACAATCATTTCAAAGTGAAACCAAGAACAAAAATAACAAACAAAGCAGCAGCGTTTTTATGATTCACCATTCATTCTTAAGCAAATGAATTTCTGAATACAGTACTTTTGTACATTTTCAAATCCATCACCAAGTTGGTGTCTATCCATTCACTCATTTGTGCATTGCGTTAGTCAAAACTTCACTTGTCAATCCAAGTGTGGGTTGAGGTTTTTCCTCTGCCCAAGCTGTCGTAAAAACAAGCCAGTAGTTGTAGTTGCTCAAGGGAATCACAGGAGTCACTTCCACAAGCTTGCAAATTAACCACAATATTCAGAACAGCATAGACCCCATTCCTTTTTGGGCCGGTGGTAAAATCATGATCGGGATAGCGACCTAACGCTATGAAACTTAGGTGTAGGTCTTTTGTCGCAATGGAGTAGCCTTGAAGACAATAGAAAGCTAAAAGGAAACATTACCATGATTCCAAGAAGATGTTGTGAATGTTATCTTATCCTACCACGGAAGCCTTTGTGAATAATCGGTACGCAACATCTTCATGTTTATCCTCACCAGTCATTACAGAGAAATAATCCAGCTACTTGTTCTTATCTGTCGCCTATCCACTAGATGCCACTCTATTGCTTCATCACAAAGCTCAAGAGTGGTTTCTGTGTTCCCCTCTTCAAAATTGATATCAACAAAAAAGTTGTAAATTTCTTTATCCGCAACCAGACCCTCTCTTCTCATTTCTTCAAATAGTTCCCTTGCCTCCAAGTATTTCTTCCTTTTAAGGAAGCCCTTGATTAAAGCATTGTAGGAAGTAACTGTGAGATTAAATCCCTTCTGAACCATTTCTCTATGCAAAAACCAGG
>SKCR01053396.1:0-45424 GCA_019454045.1 Zanthoxylum bungeanum | reverse complement strand
CCATAATTTCATTTCCATAGTCAAGTTGCCTTTTAACTAATAAATATTAGGGTATATGTGAGTGGGTGCAAGCATGCCACTGCCATGCAAGTGGGTGAGGGATGATTCGAGTTTGGTGGGTGCCCCACAGTTTGAGAATCCCAGCATGCTCGTTGTTCGTTGCAAAACTAGCTGGGGACAAAAGTGTTCTCTAAGGAATCTCGTTCTCATTCTCATGAACCTTTGCAAGATTGTCTTTAAGTTTCTTAATTAATAAGTGGATCCCACTTGAAGCTGCCAACAAAATGGCACCCATATATCCATAAACGTGGAAACTAGTTCTATATAAAGATTAGCTCACATGTACTTCGCGACTTTGAAGTAGTACTAGACACATCAAAAGATCATGAAGACAGCAGGAAGAAGAAGTTTCTGGGTTCTTTTACTTCTAGCATTGGCAGTTGCTGATGAAGATGAAACAGTAAATGGCACTCGTGGTCAAGGCAATCTCACTTCTTTAGCTCTAGCTGACTTTCCTCAAGGAAATGACAACATTGAAGTTGGGAATTGGACAACTAACACTGCAGTTGTCAACAATAGCAAGAATAGATATAATGGAGGAGGGGGTGGTGGTGGTGGAGGAGGATCGGGTAGTTATGGATGGGGATGGGGCGGCGGTGGCGGTGGAGGAGGAGGTGGAGGTGGTGGTGGAGGCGGTGGCGGGGGCGGGGGATGGGGAGGTGGTGGTGGTGGTTATTATAAATGGGGATGTGGTGGGAACACAAAGAGAGGAAGAGGAAGAGGAAGTGGCATTAACAATAAAGTGCATAGACACAGAGTCTACACAAAGGAGTACAAAATAGGTGAGTTTGCACAATGCATGAATAGAGGAAGATGCAGAGGCATGAGATTGGATTGCCCTCTTCACTGTGGTGGACCTTGCTTCTATGACTGCCAATACATATGCAAAGCTCATTGTCAAAGGCCATGACTGCTCTTATAATTTCTTGACCATTTCTTTATTAATTTTCTTCTGTCACTTGTCATGTCAGTATTATGACTTTTTATATTTGCTGTCATTAATGTGCTGAGTTTGCTGGACTGGGTGAGTGTGTGTAACTGTGTATCGTGTTTTATAGCTTCATGTTGGCAACCAAACCTAGCTAGTTTTGTAGTTAAAGACGGATTTGTTTTCAGATATCAGAAAGAAAATTCATATTCACTATCATTGCCACCCAAATGTCTCCCGCACTGGCATTCTTTATCAGAATGAAGTGTGGTTCCTTGGATAAAGAATAAAATATAATAAAATATAAAGTATATCTTTATGAAATTTAGAGTCTAATGTTGGGCCGAAAAAATAACAGAAGACTTTTTTGTTGAAGATTTCATGAATATATCTTAGAGAGAAACTTTTTGGACTCAAAACAAAACAGCACAGAACAACCGGCTCTAAATTGAAGCCGACTGCCCGGCTAGCTTTGGGGGTCCCAAATAGCTGCCTGTCTAGACTGTTCCTAATATTCTTATGATACGTAAATCACATGTATATCAAGGTTAAAAAAAAAAAAAAATATTGCAGGGATGGATTAGGCTATTCAATATATGGATGAGATCCTCCTCTTACATAGGCAATGTGGAGGAGTTGAAGGATAAAAACAATTTTGCTGCAAGCCCACAATCAATCGCTCCACCTATCAAGTTTAACGCAGTACCTGGGCTGGAACTATTAAGGCCCAAAATGAAATAATTGATGTGATCAAAAAATAATCTGGGCTTCAAAATATGTCGTGGGAGATGATCGTGGAAGTCCAAAATGTTTTAACTGAGCATGTGAAATCAGATCAGTTTGTAAAATCGATGAGATCATCGTTCGTTAATAAATTAAACGAGAACTTATAAGATAAAATCACAATCATTTTAGTCCTTTTTTATTTATTTATTATTAAAATAACATTATTTTAAATATAATTTTATTTTCATTTAATCATATTTTAGATTAGTTTATAAGATATCTAAAGATTTGCTACTCAAATTCATGCATGCTTATCCTCAAAGATCTCTTACTAAGCCCTGTAATTACCATACATTTAATGTCAGTCATTATTCGGGGCATGTGACCAG
The DNA here is from genome assembly GCA_019454045.1 of Zanthoxylum bungeanum. Taxonomy (NCBI): domain Eukaryota; kingdom Viridiplantae; phylum Streptophyta; class Magnoliopsida; order Sapindales; family Rutaceae; genus Zanthoxylum; species Zanthoxylum bungeanum. The sequence goes on along the minus strand of SKCR01053396.1, from coordinate 43,321 downwards.
TTCGTCAGTAAATTGTTTGTTTAGTCAATTTTAAGCCATGCTTGCACGGTTACCCTAAAATATGTTGGATCTTCACTATAATAGGGGAAAAAAATATTTCACCTTCCAAACCAATACAAGAAAGTCACAAGGTCCCTCAATTTATAGCACTAAAAGCTACCATTTTGCCACACGTACGTACACAACTAACAAACTAGCTTTTGATTCCTGAAATGAAATTGAATTTGATGGTTCGGTTAGTATAGTCCCCACGAAAAAAATTCTGCGTTTAGGACAAAACCAGGCCAACCCTTTTGCATTTGCCTCTCTTTATTCCTTTATCCGACCACCATCACCATCACCATCATCATAATCAATTAATCATTATTATCAAAATCCACTATTCAAACAGTCTCTAATCTCAATTATTTCGATACATATCCCCGACAAGAAAAATAAACTTTTTTGGTGCTTTTAAGTACTATTACTTGCTCTAAAGTTCCACTAATCATTTAATTAATATTTGATTGAAAATGCTGTAGAATAGGCCAAATTTGATCAAGAAAATAGAGTATTTGCAAAGATGTTCATATTTTCGCTTACTGCCTGCAAGTACAAAGAAAGAAGAAGAAACAAAATGATGGAGACACAAAACCCAGTTGGATTTGGACCCCTTAAGAGAGAGAGTGGCCAAAAGCAACAGCTACAAACTACACCACACTGAGAACGAAATTGAAAAGACATTCAAAAGTGAAAACAGAAACTTAAAAACACAAAAAAAAAAGGCTTAATTTGTTCATGATTTAAAAAAGCATGCATTTAATCCTACCATAAATTAGGCCTAGATCTTTTGAAGCCAGCTGATTGAGGGCTGATTTGTGGAACAGTAAAAACATCTTCTGTGTATCTTCCGTAGTTAGTTTCCATGCTGCTGGTTACCTCCTTTTTGTCCTTGAAACTAATATGTCCCCCAATTTGTGATGATGAATATAAAGAAGTTTGAATAGGAGCTGGAGCTTGAGGGACCCAAATTCCCATACTTTCTGATGAAAATGAACTCAAATTGCAGTCAAGATCAGTGTCCAAAAACGGCAACATCCCATCATTACTCTGTATAACAAACCAATACATGAAAAGAAAATTAACTACTGAGCTATCCAGGATTCGAAATTAAAAAATGAAAATAAGCTAATCAAGATCGAAAGGATTACTACAAACCTTACAGAAACTAAAGGGATCTGATGAAGAATCAAGAAAATCTTCAACATGCCAGCCTGGTAACATTTCTAGATACTCAGATATGCTACTTGTTGAAACACCACTATTCATAATAGCACTTGTGGTATTCGTATTAGTATTAGTTGAAATCTTGGAATTGGAAGATGGGTTTGTATTCACTGGAGCAACAGAGACAGGTTTCTTGATCGACTTATAATTAGCATCAGGAACTGAATCACAGCCGTTGGTTACAGAAGATGTGTAAAGAGTTGAAGTAGCTGAAAGCTTAACCCCTGTCAGAAGAAACCTATTATGCTTCTGTGTATGTTCGTTAGCCGTATGAATCGGAACATCACAGTCCCTGCATAGAATCGCTCTGTCTTGTTGACAAAACAAAAAAGCCCGCTTCTCCTACAAACAATCAATAAGATTAAGATTAAGATTAAGATTAATAATAACAGCAACAATAATAATAATAAAAAAAGTAAATTTTAATTAATCAAATAATTTGAAAACCTGACAGATGTCACAGATGGGGAATTGTTTAGCGGAAGGAAGGATAAGAGAGAAGCGTTGGTGTTTAGAAGCGAGCTTGTTGGCATGATGAACACGATGATCACACGTGTCACAAAGAGCTGCTTCATCGGCGGTGCAAAACACTGAGGCTTCGTTTTTGTTACACACGTCGCACTGGATCTTCATCTGCTTAAGTATTGTTATCAAATATCAAGTGCTGATTATTTAAACTTGTTTGTTGTTTCTATTTTCTTTCTTCAATGTTCTACAGAAACAAAAGCTAGAGAAAGATGAGATAAAATAATTGGGGAGAGATGAAGAATAGGCAGAGGCGGTAATGGCTTCACACTGAAGAAAGAGAAGAGAAAGGGTTATAAATGTAAAATTAGAAAAATAGAAAGAGTTGAAAGAATAATAAACAATTTGAAAATGATAAGAGCCAGCTCCAATTTTCATGCTCTTTAATTGCGGGAGTATATGGAGGGAGACAAGGTGATATGGGGTTTTATGTATTTAATTTGAGCCCCTTTTTTTTTTTTTTTTTTATAATATTAAAAATCTATAGATGTAGTTAGCTAGTAAAGAAGGAATTCAATATCATTAGTTAGGACGTTAATTTTCTATATAGTTTTTGGGGACCACTCTCCTTGCGCTAGTTTTGTTGTTTGCAATTTCAATTTTAAATTTACATTGCCATATTGGTTACCCCATATATGTAATCATATAATTTGGATCCACTACTAAATTGAATTATATTACGTACATTAATAATAATGAATGAGTAAAATTTATTGCATATAAATTATTACCAATCAAAATTTATATATATAAAAAAAAAAAATCAACACAAAAGTTAACTTAGTCCCGAATTCCTAATCATAACACCAAAAAGTTATTAATGGTGCGTTTACATACTCGTAATCGGAATGAGATGGAATCAGAATGAAATGGAATCGGAATGAGCTGGAATGAGAATGGTAAATCGTAAACAGAATAACTTGTTTACTTAACTGTAGGAATCAGAATCGGAATCAGAATGAACCAGTATTACCATTTGTGTGTTTACTTTGTCCAGTAATCGGAATGAATTGTTAAAAAGTTACAAAAATACCCTTAGTTATAATTATATATTAGTTATTATTAATTTTTTATGTATTAAATTACTCAATGTTAAATTATTCTTTTATTAAAATATTAAATCTTATTAATTATTGATTACTAGTTTTTTATTTATTATTTATTATTTAAGTATTAATTAATTTTTTATGTATTAAATTACTAAATATTAACTATTCTTTTATTAAATTATTATTTTATTAAAATGTTAAATACTATTTATTAATAATTATTATTTATTTTATTTATTATTTATAAATTAAGTATTAATTAGTATTACTTTATTAATTAATTATTAATGTATTAAATTACTCAATGTTAAATTATTCTTTTATTAAATTATTATTTTATTAAATAGTCCCTATTTTTTTTTCTTCCTTCTTGCTTAATTATAATTATTAATACATTTTTTTTATTATTATAAATTAATATTAATTAATTATTTTAGAGATAATATTGTAATTTCCCTTCAATAATGGGAATGAGAATCTCATTCCCATGGGGGTGGTGAGAATGGGATTCTCATTCCCTATTCCCAATTTGTGGACCCCACTCCCATTCACATTCACATTTTTATTCAATTTTATGAAGTAAACAACTTTATTGGAAATGACTCACATTCATTCATTCTCATTGCCCTTAAGTAAACACACCATAAATGGCATAGGGAAGCTCATGCCTAGTTGTAGTCGCAAAAGTATTTTCATTGAAAAGTTATACTAATTAATCGTAAATCACTACTTGAGTAATTTGACCCAATTAATTTTGACTATGTGTGTCAATTTGGGTCAGAATTCGTTTATTCGTTCGATTCGATTCGCTTTAAAATGAATAGGGTTTGAAAGAATGGATTCATCTAATAAATGAGTCAATTCTATTCGATTCGTTTATTAAAAGAATCGAATACAAATTTAATCTCATGAATTTGTTTATTCGTTTTATTATTTTCTTTTATTAATTATTGTTATTTTTAATTAAGATTCGAGAAAATGATGGCTAATTACCATAGAAAAAAAATAATATTTTCAATATTTGGTGATATATTTTTAATAAATATATTAATTACATATGTATATATTTATGAAGAATTAATGTAAATCAACTATAATAAATTATGATATTAAATAATATCATTACTAAACGAATATTCGTATTTGATTCGTTTAATATATGAATCGAATACAAATCCTGATATTATGATTTGTTTAATAAACGAATCGAATATGAATCCATCATATTTCGATTCGATTCGTTTAGGATTCGATACAAATTCGATTAGTTGATTCGTTTTGCCACCCCTAATTTTGACTGATTTAAAATGACACTAATATACATGCGATTTTAATCGATTAATTAGTTGATTTTTGACATATGATTTCCCAAAAAACGTTCAATTTTACATTTTAATTTTTCAATATTTTTTTGGAGTTTTAGTTGATGAGTTTACATGAGAAAATTGAATGATTTTATTAGAAAAGATTTTTTAAAATGAAAATATACTTTGGCTTAACTAATTATTAATCAGATAATAAAAATCTTAAATTGTTTAATATTTTTTAATTGTTAATAAATGATTTTTAATGATTTGAATAATTTTGAGAGTTTAATTTTTTTTTATTCTCAACTATACAAAATATCAAATTTACCTTCTTGATTAATTTCCAATTAATCTTTAATTATTTCTAATAAATCACAAATCGCTCTGTCGATTTCCAATTAATAGCTACATCAAGGTATTTATCACTTACCTCCCTTGGGCTTGCGGTATTATCACTTTGATAACATATTTCAGTGAATAGACACTTACCTCCGCCTATTCTAATCTTACGTTGAGCATTGATCCCTATAATCGCGTGATGTGAAATTACTTATTTATCCTTGAAACTCTTTTAATTCTTGACTTACATCCTGGCTGGCTGCAATGATCATACCTAAAAAAAAAAAAAAAAAAAAAAAAAAAGGTGCCATAAAATAAGTTACAGATACCGAAACACACGTCATATAAGAATGGACCAAATGAATCTCTGGAGTCGAAGATTTTTGCAGACATTGTTTTAATTGAACATGAATAAGTAAACTCACATGAGGTATTACATAAGATTAGTATATTATATTTCGGATGTATATGTCATCTCTCTTATAATAATTGAGTCTCACACAGTTATGTGGCCCAATTATTATGAGAGAGATGACATATACACCCAAAACATAATATAATTTGTCATATTATAGAGCTCCGGAAATAAGAGGATATGAACTTGGAGATTACATGATCAAATATCTAATTCTAGAGAGAATAATTTTCAAATGAAGATATCATTATTAAATATCGAGAAGTATGGACGAATGAGATAAAATCTATCTCCGTCTATAAATGAGGGCTACTACTCTCACCCCTAAAACTCCAATTCTCTCTCTCCTACTTAAAATATCGAAATTGCCAATCTTTTATAAAAACTCACTCCCTCAATATATATATATATATAAACTTATTTAGCACTACTTATATATATATATTTAACACTACTAACATTTTTTTTATTAATTGATTTTTTTAATTATTTATTTTTTAAAAAAATTATATTTTTTTGTTCTTTATATATCTAATATTTTTTATTTGTTTAATAAATATTATAAATTTCATATTTATTATTAATTATTTTGTGTTCATTTATTCATTTAATTTTTGTGATTATTTTTTAATTTATTCAACACTACTTATGTATTATAAAAATATTCTAATGTATATTAGAGAAATATATATTTAAAAAGAGTACAAATAATAATATAAAAAATTACACTTAAGAATATTAAAACACAAATTCGAATCTATGTTGCCTCCAAAGTATCATCCTAGCGCACTTAGTGAGATACCCAATACTTCGTACCATAATTGATTACGAATCCTATAATGAGTTGCAATTCTTTAGCTTCGTATGATGAATGTTCCCACCACCACATTGGGATGGGTGGTACATGGTAATGATGGTGTAAGAAAACTTGCACAAAAGAGACTCAAATGATAATACCTTCAAACTTACAAACTACCTCTTTATATAAGAAATAAACACAAATAAAATAAATAATTTTTAATAAAGTAAAAGTAGATATGGATACTGACTACGAAATTAAATAAGACAAACAACTTTTAATAAAGAAAATATAAAATCAGAATCAGAATCAGAAGCTACATTTTTTTTAATAAAGTAATATTTTAATAAAGTAAAAGTAGATATGGATACTGACTCACGAAATTAAATAAGACAAACAACTTTTAATAAAGAAAATAAATATAATTCAGAACCAGAATCTACACTACTTTTAATAAAGTAATTTTTTTAATAAAGTAAAAGTAGATATGGATACCGACTTACTAAATTAAATAAGACAAACAACTTTTAATAAAGTAAAAATAAAATAAGAATCAAATAAACTATGTCAAAATTTATTTTATAAACTGATTTTTTTGATAAAATTATATTTTTTTATACATAAATATTGTTAATTAAATTAAAAAATAATCAAAAAATTAAATTAATAAATAATAAATTTGTAATATTTATTAAACAAATAAAAAATAGATAAAAAAATGCAAAACTGACCATTTTGAAATACTTTTACCTAAATTTCTAACATAATGCAGGTTAAAAATTGTCATAAATTCAGTTTTTTTAAAATAATTTTCGGATTGGACTGGACAAATTTTTTTACTTTGAAATTATGTTAGGGCACATAACTAGCAAAAAATAAAGATATGCTAGGGCCCATATATATATGTCAGGGGGAAATTTGAAGTAAGAAATTTTTTGACTCACATATAGTAAATTTGGAATTTCCGGAAAGACAATAGGAGAACGCATGTCAGGGGTGGGAGTATTAGTTTTCTCTATAAATAGAGATGTACAGAAGATTGAATGGATTTTTGAATCTTTAGACTAACTCTGATTGAGAATATATCATAATATTAATTAGATCTGAGGTCACTCTGAAAGATCTTAAAAAACGTGAACAATTTGAACTAACTTCGAGGAAAATCATATTTAATTGAATATAAAATAGGCATTCTCCATTAAGTGTTCTATTAGTAAAATGATAATACCACAAATTAAGTAAGGGATTAATACCCGTTACATAAATCTCAGAGGCCTTTATTTATTTTTATTTAACTTATACGGCATCGTATTCCGAGGCAAATTGACAATGCTGGTTTCATTACCTGAGACTCAGAATATTATTTAACATTTTGCTGGTAAGTGTGAAAACTGAAGTCAGTCAACTTTATGCTATATTATATATCTCGGAAAGGCCAAATATCAAACGTATCTCTCTTTTCTTTCAACCAATTCACAAATCTTAATAAGGGAGAAAGTCGCTTTCAGCCCTAATTTTTTTTTTTTGAATCATTAAAAATTTTACTGTCAAATTATTATTTTCGTACTTAAACAGAGTAGATAAAATTTTCGACCGTCTCAGGCTATTATAAGAAATACACTCTCTGTATTCGAACTCAGAACCTCAAGGTGAAATCCTGAGTCATACATTACCAAGTCACGTCCCTTAAGAGCACTTTCCGTCCTAATATTTATAATATTTTTCATTTATCTTTCTTATTATTTTTATAATACGCCAATACTCCTTAAGGTCAAAAAATCAAAAGAATATTAATATTTTTACATGTTTACTCTTGTGATAAAACAATTAATATTTTTGTATCATTATTAGTTCATTAAAAATAATAAAAAATGTATCATTATAATTATGAAATATAATATTCTATAGAAAATTATTACAAATCTAAATTTTCCAATGAAAAATATTATTTTTAATTATCTTAAAAATAAAATTTAAAAATTTATATGTAATAAACGATATTTGTCAATTTAATTCCATTTCTACAATTGATTTTATAGTATCTCAAAATACACAATATCTTAGTCCCTATTTTTTAATTATAGTTAAATTAATTTTCGGAGTGTCAATTTATTAATCAATATTAATAACTTATATTCTTAGTTTTAGTTAATTTTATTTATTATATTGTAATATAAAATTAAATATGGAGGTATTTAAAATAGAAAAACAATAAATTGTATTTAGAATAAATTTATTTAAGATAATTAAATGAAATAAATTTCTATAAAAATATCAGATTTTATAATAATTATATATTGAAATATTTTATTTTATTATATTTTTCACATATTTTTATTAATTTAAAAAATTAATAATAATGTAAAATTCTTATTTATTTATATAAGAATAAATATGTCAAGAAACTAATAAAATAATAATATTCATTTGATTTTTTGAGATATTATTAATATAATAAAAAATAAATGAGAAATATAATAAACATGGGTGAGAAAGTGACATTCTCCCATTAAAAAATAAAAAGGTGAGGAAGAGTGTGGGCTAGTGGGCTGTTTCGATAGGGTGAGTGACGGCATTGCCTTAAAATGGAGGGGTCCTGTCCTGTCAGCTGATGGGCAGCCAAGCCAATTCCTTATTTTCAGCTATTGCTTTTTCTTCTTTTATTTGTTTAACTAAATATTCCCAGGGCCAGAGGATGCAGATTCTTGCTGCTTCTTACAAATCTCTATATACAATTTTTTTAAATCGAAAGTTGGTAAATTCCAATTAGGATCGATCAATCAATGACCTCCCACGTGCCATTCGGTAGAGATAGTGGCATGGCATGCTGTTATGGGGTGATATTGAGTTTTCGAGGATTGTGAACGAGTTTCTAAATTATGTTGTTTAGAGAGATTTTTTGACTTTTTTTTTTAATTATAATATGTATTAATATATATATATTTTTTATATTTGGACTTAAATTTAAGAATTTTAACTGACTATTTATATAGACCGTCTCCATAACCACCATGGGTCTTAACTAGAGATGACAATTTCACCCACAAACCCGCAAACCTGTAAAATCCGCCCGTAATGGGTATGATTTAGAAAATATTTAAGCGAATTTGGTGTGAGTTTGATAAATTAAAACAAAACCTGCTGCGGGTTTGATACAAGTTTGGTAATTAAGCAAAACTCGCGGGTATCCGCTCCCCGCAAACTTAAATGTTTTGTTTTATATTTTTTAGGGTAAAGAAAATCCACTCATATAAAATGATTCACATTCTGTAGTTAACTTTGTCATTTTTTTGAATTACTTTCGGTCTTGTATTGATTTAATATGTAGTTAAATTTTTTAGTCAACTTTATCATTTTTTTGAATTGCTTTTGGTTTAATATTATGTTTAATATTTGCGACTTTATATTAACTTCAAACCAAACTTCACTACCATGTGAATAAATTATAGATTATCTAATATTATGTTTACTTTGGTTTTCATATTATAAATGGAGAAAGTTTTATAACGGGAAATTTATTTTTATATGATATTTTAAAAACCCATAAAAAATTCGTTGGGTATAAATACAGGTTTTGTAATTTATTTTTATATGTGAGTGCAGATTTGGTAAAGAAAATTAAAACCAACAACAAATATAGTGCGAGTTTAGTAATTTATTTACATATACGAATGCAGATTTGATAATGACAAACCCGCACCAAATCCTATCAATTGTCATCCATATTCCTAACACATGCATATATAGTGTACGAATAAATATCAACAATTTCAATCATTCTTCTACTTCTTGGTAATAAATAACATAATTACTTGAAAAAATAAAATAAACCTATCATGTATACTATATGGCATAAACTTTCGAAGCTCAACCAAAAAAAAAACTTTGTTTCAAATACTTTCTCCTCGTTATAAATATCTTTCGGCTACCGCCCAAACCATCTTATTGGCTCAACACTAGCACAGGGCTTTAATTTTATTTCATTTGTTGTTTTTGAACACTTGCAAACTCACGTTAATTTTATATTTTAAAAAAATATTTGGACTTCAATCGAATAAAAAATAAGAGATAAATCCAGATTCAGTAATGGACAGACCGGTTCCGGAACCGAACCCGATCGGTTCGGTTGGGGTTCGATCCCAACTCGAACCGGTGGAATTACGGTTCCACCAGTTCAACAGTTACTGTTGGAACTGTAGGGTTCCAACCCTAACCCCAACGGCTGGCTCCCTGCCCTCAAAATAAAAAAAAATGTCGTTAAGGCATAAGAAAAATAAAAATAAAAATTGTAAATTCCTAATATATTCATAATAACGGTAATAAAACGGTTATATTTAGGGGCATTTTTTGGTATCAAAAAAATTCTAAAACTCTATAAATATGATTCATTTTTCATTATTTCAACACACCAAATTCTCAACTCTCTCAATTTCTACAATTCTCTTATTCTCAATCTCAATTCAATTAGTTATTATTATTCGTAATTAGTCAATTTTCTTATTTTTCTTACTTATTTCTTACACGAAAAATGGAAAACTCATCTGAGAACATCATGTCAAATATGCCAACCCAAGAGAGCGACCATAGTGTCGGTGCACAATCACGGAGAAGAGAAGTTAAGGCTCGTTCCTCAGATGTTTTCAAAATTCATTTTCATTTAGAAAAACTAAAAGATGACATTTCAAGAGCGATTTGCAACTATTGTGGGGTTTCCACAAATTTTCTGGTGGATACGGCAATATGAACAAGCAACTGGAAAGACGTCATCCGGTTGAACTTGGAATTGATACGACGCAAACTCAAATGACTATGTACACATCATCTAGTAGATGTACGAGTGCTGTAGATTTATTTAAATATTCTGATACAAAAAATAGAGAAGAATTTACGAAATTAACTTGTATGACACATATTTCTTTAAGCTTTGGTGAAAAACTTCATTTTACTAATTACGTGCCCAATGCTTTAAATCATTCTACATGTAGAATGCCTCGAAACACAACAAAACGTCATTTTTTAAATTATATAAAGATGATAAAATTATTTTAAATGAAATATTTAAAGAGATGGAATGTCTTATTTCTATATGTTCTGATATTTGGAGTGACCATTGACAAACACACTCATACATTGGTGTGACTTATCATTGGATTGATGCATCATTTACCATGCAAAAATGACTTGTTGCAATTAGAGTTTTTGATGACCAACATACTGCACAAAATATTTATAAAACTTCTTATTCCACCGTTGCGGTTGAGCAAGCCTTCAGTTTGGGAGACAATATATTGGAAGTTAGACGATCTTCATTACATCCAAGCACCCTAGAAATAAAAACTTATGTGGATGATTGGACTCGAGCTGATCTGAGACAACAAGAAGATGTCACCCGATGATTTTGAAGTTTTGTTCAATAATACATCTGCAACAATAAGTGCAAGCGGAACCGGAGCTGAAGGATCAACTGATAATGGTGATTGATAATTATAAAATTGTAATATACAAAGGGGAAATATCTTAAAATTGTAATAGAACTACGTGAGCTTTGATTCCTCTCACCTATGGGGGATACATAGGCAACTTAATTTTTTTAAAATTTAAGCTCAAGCTCTTCAATGTAATAATTTTATTTATTTATTAAATTAACCTCATTTATTTTAATTTATTTTCGAAATTAAAAAAAAAATGTTCGAACCAAATCGGAACCGAACCGCCGGTTGGGTCTAGAATAATGGATGCGTCGCCAACAGTGGTGCGATAAGACAAACAATTCTTTTTATTGCTTATGGTATATGATGTCATGTTGGTAAATTACATTTTTAATCAACATGAAGAATCTTGAAAGATCACATTCCAAAAAGATGGCTTCAAATGTAAGTCGGCATCACATTGTGAAATGACAATTAGATTCCAATTCATTTCACTTGAACCGGATTTTGGTCATAGATTATAGATGTGATTAAAGTGCATTCTTCCCACCATCCACGCAAAATAATGATTACTTGGATTTGGTGATAATCCGAATTTTATGTTTTTTTTTTTGAAAAAAAATAAATAAATTATAATTGGTGATTAATATATTAAAATTTATAAAAAAAATTTAATTTTAATGGTTCATTATTATGCATATACGTGATATAAAATTATAAAAAAAATACAAATATCCAAATTCGTATATTATATTTGCAAGTCCATATAAAAAATAGCTCATAAAATTATATCTTATATTTTGACATATAACAACCACATGGTTCAAGCCAGTTAAATTGTTTCATCATCTTCGCCTTGTTTATGGACCACCATTTACGAAATCCTGGAAAATGTTGACCAAATGGCCAACAACCAACACTATCCTTGACACTTTAATTCTTGAGTTGAGCCAATTAAGGTTCCAAGGATAGCTTGAGAATCAAATTACGAATCAAATTCATCATCACAAGCATTTTAGTTTAAACTAAGAATATTATAGACGTAATTGTTGTAATGGTTTTCAATGATCTAGCTAGAATATTGATTTCATTATGGGTAAAATTTATTTTTCACTTAAGTATTGGATAAATCAAAATTATTTTTTTAATAAATTAAATTCTTCATATATTTTAATAAATTTTCAGATTGAACGGATACGATTAAATTGGTTTTGAGATCGAAAGGAGAATGCAGAGCATGGGGTGAATGGGTCGAGGAAACAATATTCTTGGATTGATTGACCGGTATTGTTAATGTATATATGGAGAACAAGACTAATGCTATCAGAAAAGTTTTGCATTATCTTTTTTTTTGAAATGTTGGAAATTTTATCGCAAATCACCAGACACCCAAGGTATTATCGGTGGCGCTTTGCATTATCTTCAATAATAATGAACGTGGTATCATGTAATGGATAAGGTTTATTATTTATTGTTGTACGGAGTTGAATTAGGTTCCCACTATTACAATGCTTGTCTCAAGAGCTGTTTGGCTACAGAATTTATCATGTTCTTTGCTTTATCTAGAGCCAAAATTATAAGTTTGGAACAATCTGAATTTCTGCAAATGCTGATTTTAACTCGGCTCTCAAGTCTCAGCAATAAATTCTGATTTGTGAATAGTCAAGTTCAAATTTGGACATTGATGTCTAAGATAAGATAATCCCCAGGTTTCTATGACTTCTAATTCTTTTTTTAAATAGAATTTGGATTCTATGTGGATATGATCTTATGCTAAGTAAAATATATAAGGCTGCGATTCATAATTATTAGATAAAATATAAAAATAATTCAATCTTATTCATACATTATTAAAATTGACACGAGATAAATTACAAATTTGAACTCGGCTCTAAACATTATAATGTTGATTTGCTAAGAGCCTGTTGAAAAAATGCTTATAAGTAAGCATTTTGAGGCTCAATTTTAAGCATGGTTCACTTCGTGTTAGTGGTTGTTATTGAATGATTCAGATACTCATCTGTGAGTACTTCGAAATGGTATATTCATATGCTTAAAATGATGCTTGGGTGAATGGGAAATTGTTGCTCAAAGTTCACCCATTGGTGTTGGAAAATCAAGAGAAGTTAGCTTGTCCCATATGAGAAAACTATAAAAGGAAAATTGTGCTTATATATGATTGCTCATATGTAGATGGGTAAGAGTTATAAGGATAGAGGCTCTATCTACGTGCGCGGGGGAGGGGGGGTGCAAATCAAATCCGAATCAAGCTTGGCTCGTGTGCACCCGCGTGTCCTGCGTACACGAATGCCGGACCAAATTGTGCGGGCCTGGCCCAGCCAATTTTTGCATGTCTCTTTAATTTTTCAAAGCCTTTTAAAGTTCCATAACAGTTGAATTAATAACATTAATCAACTTGGTGGTTACAAGCAATAGAAGTCTCCCACTTATGTGATTAATTGACATGTTAATTTCTTTAAAATAGTGGAAATGTATTTTCGTTTTCTTGAGTTGAATACAGAAAACTAGTTCTTGTTAGGAGAGTTCAAACACTTCAGTTGTTCGTTGCAGTCGAATTTGGTGGTGCCTAATTTCGTCTATTTTCCGTTGCATCCTGGGAAATAGACGTCTCGCGTTCTACTGCACCAATCGGTAGGGGACGAATTTGTTTTAAGGAGATTGTTGCCGCATCAACAAGCCTCAGAATTCTCTCGGTTTGCGCTGCTTTCGTGATGGTGTTTTACTGTCGACTGTTTTACTTATTTCTCGTTCTTTGTCTGTACTTGTCATGTTGTTATTCTATTTATTGTATCACTTTCGTTAATTGTATCATTTCTGTTCAGCTTACTGTTGTTCAAAGTCCTTTGTAAGAACACAGTAACCAAATAAGTTGTAATAGTCTTAAAACAAATTCGACTCTGTGGATATGGAAAACAGTCCAAACACAGTAGATCCGAATATAGCAACCTCTTCGGCTGGCCAGAATATTGTGGCAGCCCCCGTGGCTGGCCAAAGTGCAGTGGCAGCCTCTTCGGCTGGCCAACTTGCTTCAGCCTCTGGGCTTAATATGGCAGCCGCTGTGGCTAGCCAAGTTGTTTCTGCCTCTGTGGCTAGACAACCTGTTGGACATATGAGCCATGTCAATCCTGCTGCAGAAAAACCTGAAAAATTCAGTGGACAAAATTTTAAACGGTGGCAACAGAAAATGTTTTTCTACTTGACCACGTTGAACTTTGCGAGGTTTCTAAAGGAAGATGCTCTTGAACCCGTGGAGGGTGAGATTGATATCCAAGTGATCAGTGCGATCGATGCTTGGAAACATTCTAAATTCCTATGTAGGAATTATATGCTGAATGGGCTGAGTGATTCCTTGTACAGTGTGTATGCCGGGATGAAAACAGCAAAAGGGCTTCGGGAATCTTTAGACCGAAAATATAAAACTGAGGATGCCGGTACTAAGAAATTTGTCGTATGCCGTTTCCAAGATTTTAAGATGGTTGATTCCAAAACTGTGTTAAGTCAAGTACAAGAATTGCAAATTATTCTAGCAGAAATTGATGCTGAGGGGATGGTTTTAAGTGAAACCTTCCAAGTAGCCTCGATAATTGAAAAACTACCACCTGGTTGGAAAGATTTTAAGAATTATCTAAAGCATAAGCGAAAAGAAATGAGCATTGAAGACTTGGTTCTTAATCTTAGAATTGAGGAAGATTACAGAGTATCTGACAAGAGAGGAATAACTAATGAGGCCAAAGCAAATGTTGTTGAACATGGCCATAAGAACAAGAACCCTAAAAACAAAGGGTCAAAGATGGGCCCTAAAGGAGGAGTTTCCAAGAAATCCAAATTTCAAGGAAGATGCTTCAACTGTGACAAAATGGTTCACAAGTCTTCTGAGTGCAGACTGCCGAAGAAGAAAAAGAATCAAGAGGCTAATGTGATGGAAAACATGACTCAAGATGTTTCAGACATTAACCTTTCAGCTGTGGTTTCTGAGGTGAATCTGGTGGGTTCTAACCCAAGAGAGTGGTGGATTGACACTGGTGCCACTCGACATGTGTGCTCGGACAAGAGCATGTTTTCTTCATTTGAGCCTACTGGTAATGGGGAAAAATTAGACATGGGAAATTCAGCAACATCTGAGATTGAAGGTCAAGGCAAGGTGATTCTGAAGATGAACTCTGGGAAAGAGTTGACTTTGAACAACGTTTTGTATGTACGAGAAATACGGAAGAATCTTGTGTCTGGATCACTTCTGAACAAGCACGGATGGTGTTCGAGTCTGATAAAGTAGTTTTAACTAAAAATGGGATGTATGTGGGAAAATGGTATGTAACTGATGGGCTCTTTAAGCTCAATGTAATGGTTGTTAAACCTAAAAATATCAATAAAGCTAGTTCTTCTACTTATATTGTTGAGTACTCTAATCTATGGCATAATAGATTAGGACATGGTAATTTTAATTCATTACGGAAATTAATTTACATGAACCACATTCCCAATTTTAAAATTGATAACAAACATAAGTGTGATACTTGTGTTGAGGCAAAACTAACTAGATCATCTTTTCATAGTATTGAAAGAAACTCTGAACCACTTGATCTAATACATACCGATGTATGTGATTTTAATTCAATACAATCAAGAGGTGATAATAAATATTTTATTACATTTATTGATGATTGCACGAGATTTTGCTATGTGTATTTGATGAAAAGCAAGGACGAAGCTATAGAGAAATTTATTCTTTATAAGAATGAAGTTGAGAACCAACTGAATAAAAGAATTAAGGAGTTAAGAAATGATCGTGGTGGTGAGTATGTTTTTCCTTTTGTATCACTTTGTGAACAAAATGGAATCATACATCAAACCACAGCTCCTTATTCACCTCTATCCAATGGGATTGCAGAACGAAAGAATCGTACCTTGAAATAGATGATGAACGCTATGTTAATTAGCTCTGGTTTACCTCAGAATATGTGGGGAGAAGCTGTTTTATCAGCTAATTACCTTTTAAATAAGGTACCACGGAAAGAAGCAGGAAAAACTCCTTATGAAATGTGGAAAGGAAGAGTACCTTCCTATAAATTTCTTCGAGTGTGGGGGTGTCTTGCCAAGGTAGTCATTCCTCCACCTAAGAAGGTGAAGATAAGACCAAAAACTGTTGATTGCATTTTCATAGGATATGCACATAACAGTAATGCTTATCGATTTCTTATGCATGAGTCTAATATACCAGATATTCACAAGAATGTGATAATAGAGTCGAGGAATGCATCATTTTTTGAATACGTTTTTCCTTGTAAAACTAATTCGAATTCAAATGTGCACAAACGGGTACATGAGACTATCATTGAAGATAGTCATAACCGAGAACAAATAAATGTTCCGGAGGATCAACAAGTTGTTGAACTTGAACCAAGACGTAGCAAAAGAGCTAGAACGGAAAAAACATTTGGTCCAGATTTTTTTGACATTTTTGCTAGAAAATGATCCTCAAAGCTATAACAAAGCTGTAAGGTCAGTTGATGGTGCTTTGTGGAAAGATGCCATCAATAGTGAAATTGAATCCATCTTACAAAATCACATATGGGAGTTAGTGGATCTTCCTTCAGGATGTAACCGTTAGGGTCCAAGTGGATTTTCAAAAAGAAAATGAAGGCAGATGGATCAATTGACAAGTACAAAGCAAGACTTGTATTTAAAGGTTACAGACAACGTGAAGGTCTTGATTACTTTGATACTTATTCTCCTGTAACGAGAATAAATTCCATAAGGATGATACTAGCGATTGCAGCTTTGCGCAATCTTGAGGTACATCAGATGGATGTGAAAACAGCCTTTCTGAATGGAGATTTAGATGAAGAAATCTACATGGAACAACCTGAAGGCTTTATAGCTCCATGACAAGGAAATAAAGTCTGTAAGTTAGTTAAATCCTTGTATGGATTGAAACAAGCTCTGAAACAGTGGCATAAAAAGTTTGATGACACCATGTTGGCGAATGGTTTCAAAATCAATGAATGTGATAAATGTATTTATGTCAGAGAGACAGAAGTTGGCTATGTCAATTTATATCTCTACGTTGATGACATATTGATTGTCGGGAGTAATATTAAAATGGTGAAATCTACCAAGAATATGCTAAAATCTAAGTTTGACATGAAAGACATGGGTCTAGCAGATGTCATTCTGGGAATAAGGATCTCGAGAAGTTCAGATGGACTTATTCTTGATCAGTCGCACTATGTGGACAAGATTCTTGGTAAATTCAACAATGATGATTCTGCTGTGGCTAGAACTCCTTTAGATGTGAGTCTGCACATATCAAAGAATAGGGGAGATGGTATATCTCAAGTAGAATACTCTAGAGTTATCGGGAGTTTGATGTACCTATCGAGTAGTACAAGGCCTGATATAGCCTGTACAGTAAACAAGCTCAACAGATATACGAGTAATCCAAGGGTTGATCACTGGAAAGCAATAGTGAGAGTACTTAGGTACTTACGTTTTACTCGTAATTATGGGTTGCACTATCATAGATATCCAGCTGTAATCGAAGGATACAGTGATGCTAATTGGATATCTGATATGAAAGACTCAAAGTCTACCAGTGGCTATGTGTTTACACTAGCAGGTGCAATTATATCGTGGAAATCCTCCAAACAGACTGTGATAGCCAGATCTACAATGAAATCAGAATTCATTGCATTAGACAAGTGTGCTGAAGAAGCAGAATGACTTCGAAATTTTCTAGAGGATATTCCAAGTTGGCCTAAGCCAGTGCCAGCAATTTGCATTCATTGCGATAGTCAATCTGTAATTGGAAGGGCACATAACAATATATATAATGGTAAGTCTAGACATATTCGTCGTAGACACAATACCGTTAGACAATTACTCTCTACTGGAGTTATTTCGATTGACTATGTAAAGTCAAAGGATAACATTGCGGATCCGCTAACCAAAGGGTTAAATAGAGAGTTGGTTGTGAAATCATCGAGGGGAATGAGACTAAAGCCCATTAGATAAATGTTTATTACGAAGGAAAACCCAACCTTGTTGACTGGAGATCCCAAGATCTAGGTTCAATGGGACAACCTACTCGTAAAAGACATAATTGGTTCACTGTGGGGGGTTTACCCTCTAGTAAATTCCTATGGTGAAATGAAATAGTGATGCTCGTATGGATTGAGGTTAAGCAAAGGCTTTTAATGATTTTTATGCGTCGGGAATCCGAGCAGAGTATTACGAGATGCTCTTAAATAAGAAATCACCTATGTGAGAGAGAAGTAGGGCCGCTTCAAAGGGAATTGTACGGGGCACAATTCTTAGAAACTCTTGCAGAACCAGGTTGATGTTCATGGCCAAAATGAGCATAACAATGAGAACTCAGATGTGTTAGGTAAAACATCTGTGTGATATATGTTCTTCATTTACATGAACGGCAGTACAGTTCAATGACATCGCGTCCACTGTCAGCCAGTAAATGAGATATATTTTCACAAGGGAATGTTCAAAGGCTGAGGCCTACCTATCCTATGCAGGTGTTGAACTGTTGAACTCTTCTAGGTCAAAATAAAATGTTTTATAAAATAATTTTATTCGACGTTTTTCGCCAATTTCATTCATGTGGGGGATTGTTGGAAAAATGCTTATAAGTAAGCATTTTGAGGCTTAATTTTAAGCATGGTCCACTTCGTGTTAGTGGTTGTTATTGAATGATTCAGATACTCCTCCGTGAGTACTTCGAAATGGTATATTCATATGCTTAAAATGGTGCTTGGGTGAATGAGAAATTGTTGCTCAAAGTTCACCCATTGGTGTTGGAAAATCAAGAGAAGTTAGCTTGTCCCATATGGGAAAGCTATAAAGGGAAAATTGTGCTTATATATGATTGCTCATATGTAGATGGGTAAGAGTTATAAGGATAAAAGCTCTCTCTACGTGCGCGGGGGGGGGGGGGGGGGGTGCAAATCAAATCCGAATCAAGCTTGGCTCGTGTGCACCCGCGTGTCCTGCGTACACGAATGCCGGACCAAATTGTGCGGGCCTGGCCCAGCCAATTTTTGCATGTCTCTTTAATTTTTCAAAGCCTTTTAAAGTTCCATAACAGTTGAATTAATGACATTAATCAACTTGGTGGTTACAAGCAATAGAAGGTCTCCCACTCATGTGATTAATTGGCATGTTAATTTCTTTAAAATAGTGGAAGTGTATTTTCGTTTTCTTGAGTTGAATACAGAAAACTAGTTCTTGTTAGGAGAGTTCAAACACTTCAGTTGTTCGTTGCAGTCGAATTTGGTGGTGCCCAATTTCGTCTATTTTCCGTTGCATCCTGGGAAACAGACGTCTCGCGTTCTACTGTACCAATCGGTAGTGGACGAATTTGTTTTAAGGAGATTGTTGCCGCATCAACAAGCCTCAGAATTCTCTCGGTTCGCACTGCTTTCGTGATGGTGTTTTGCTGTCGACTGTTTTACTTATTTCTCATTCTCTGTCTGTACTTGTCCTGTTGCTATTCTATTTATTGTATCACTTTCGTTAATTGTATCATTTATGTTCAGCTTACTGTTTGTTCAAAGTCATTGTAAGAACACAGTAATCAAATAAGTTGTAATAGAGCCAAGTACGAATTTACACATGGATGTTCTAGATAATATAATCCTGATAACTTTTTGAGACATACAATTTAAAGAGTGTGAAAAATGTACACCCATAATTTTTTGAGAGCAAGCAGGTATGTGTAGATGCTGGTTTTCACCTGAGGCCTATAATTGAGATTTCGTGAGGGGCACTGGCGATCCTGCAAAATAAAGGAAGTAAGGTGAGCGTGGAGATACTACACATCGGTGTGGTGGATGCCGTAGACACTCCGACGCCCAAGTCAGTGAAGGGACTAAAGTATTAGTAGTGGGGAGGTCAAGGTCAGAGGTTATCTCGAACTCCGTAGGTTGCCGTGAGGGCAGTATGTCTGAGGTGATGTGAGTTGGAGTGTGCGTGTTCTAAAGTTTTGAGTAAGGAAACTGGAAGTTGAATGTCCCTTCTTCCTGGAGCCTCGTTTCCCTCTTATACCTCCCACCAGTAATGTGTGCCTTTATTTCCCCTTTATTGCCTCTTGATTGCTCGTCCGTGGGGTCGTGGTAACGGTCGACTTCAAGAGGGGTATTTATTTTGTCTGCCCGTTGTAGGTTGGAACGACTGATTTATGTTTATGAGCCTGGGTGTTACGTGGACTGGCCTTTGGATGATCCTTCAGTTACGGGCGTTGTGTTCACTGGGCCTGGGCCTGCAATAGGTCCTTGGGGTTTGACTAGGGAGTTTCGGGGGTGCATTTAGCTGTGGTCCGGGAGCAAAAGGTCAAAATTGCCATTGGACCGAATTTAGCCTATACAGTTTGTCTCATACTCTCTAAGTCGAAAGAGTATTTGGCTTGGAGAGTATTCGATGGTCGTGTCGCATGGGTCATGTTGGGTCTTGGTTGTTCTGGCCAAATCACGAGAGACTTGTATGTCGGCTGGGGCAAGGAGATGTCCCCAGTGGCCCTTTGTGTGTTGTCTCTAGTCTCGGTCTAGTTCCAAGTTTTCTATTTGCTTGGTTTCGTTTCAATCGACATCTCCGCGCGAGGTACTCGGGTGGGCTCGGAATGGGAAGCCCAAGAAGGCCTTTACGTCGACTGAACTTGACGAAGTTGTTGTGATATTTTTATATCGTACCGCAAGTGTACGGTGTCAAGTTTTAGTATAAATGAGTTTAGAGTGTCGAACCCACAGGGATTGCGTTAACTCGCACTAAGTACTACAATTGATAATCCTAACTTTATTTAGAAAATATTTAACAAAGATTTATAATAGATAAATATACAAATAATAAAATAGGAGGAACTAATACCATAGAGATTATGATCCTGATTTCACCTAGCTGTCACCTATGTATTTGTTATGCCAATTAATCTTTGTTCAGTTATATTATTTATAAGTCAAGACTCCTAAAATATCCACTCCCTCTCTCGAGTGCCGAGTGAAAAGATCATCAACTACAGACTTCGATATCTCTATAAAAATCCAATAGTTAACAACTCATTACGCCATGTGATTCTATATTAACGACTTCAAAGGACTACAGATTCTCTCGAACTCTATAAAATCCTAGGTTATATTCTCTAGATCTATTCAAAATCTCCTCTCTCGAGTGATGGATTCTAAACATTCATCATCTTCAATTGTGGCCAGCAATCAAGAAGCATTAAACTCAAAAGAATATAAATAAATCAACAAAACTTCATCACAAAATTGATAAATAAAATACAAGGTTTGAGCATAGATTACAATTGTTCTCCAAAATTAAGGAGTAAATTCATGACAAAAGATAAAATCAATGATAAACAATTCATGAATCTAATGAAAATCATTAGAGTTCTAAGAAAGAAACAAGAAGATAAAACCCGAATTGAATCTCTTCCTCCTCGGATGTCATAGCCTTTGTCTCCTATTGTCTCTATTCAATCCTCTCCTTGAATCTCTAAAAATATGTATTTCGTGTTTTGCGCTCTGTATTAGCCTCCCCTTGAGTGTTGGATGAACTGTTATATTTATACTGGGGGCTGGGAGTCTTTGGGTAGCATTAAGATTATTAAAACCCTAAAAAATAAATCCTGAAACGTGTAGGATTCTCCCCGCAGCACCGTGGCTGATTTAATTGAGTGGCGCCATGGCGCTGAATTCCCTGGAAAATGTATGGGACGAATGCTAGCTTGAGGCGCCATGGCGCCTCTATTTAATCCTCAACTGGCGCCATGGCGCCATTATCTCTTCAATCCTAGGCGCCATGGCGCCTATGCTTATGTTCATGGGTGGCGCCATGGCGCCACCTCCTCTGTGGTTTGTATGCAACTTTGGTGCTATGGCGCCAATGCTCCCGGGCTCGTCCTGTGTTCCCGAAAGTTCCCAAAACACGTGCAATTGTTTCCAGATTCATGTATTAATGCTCCTACAAATAAAACATGAAATATACTATAAATGATATTAAATATCTCGAATTATAACAAAATAATAAGCTGAGAATGCCATAATAAGTGGGTATAAACCACACTCATCAAACACCCCCAAACTTAAGGTTTTGCTAGTCCCGAGCAAAAGATAAAATAAAAAAATAAATTCAAATAAATAATTAAAAATAACTAAATTAAATAAGCCACTTTCGTAGGGATCACGATTGCATTTAGCGTATGCAACAAGCCTTTAAACCCCTAGGCGGCCCTAGTGGACGAGTTATAGTCTCGTGAGGGCTTACAGTGACGATACCTACAAACGTCATTCACACACAATCATGCAAAAATAAAAAATAACAAAATATAGTCTCGATAGTTACGCATAAATATATCCTCAAAGAAAGCTTATAAATGAAATCAAAGAATCTTCAAAGTACGCAATTGCAACTCAAATCTAAATTCTCGAATAAATTATCTAAGCTAGACTCACGGTGTGTGTGTGTAAAGGTTCATTCACAGCTTTGATCTTAAGTAAGCTAACTCAATGATTTCGTTTAAAAATTAGAATCGATGGGTCAAACCAACCTAGATATCTCAATTATGCTCTGTAATTGCCTTATTTTGTGTTCGGTATGGTATGATTTTTCTTTTATTTTCTTTTCTCATTTTTGCACTTTTTTTTTCAACTCACCTACCATTTAAGGTAGTATTTCTCCTCATGGTGGTCCTAATACTCGCCCATGGGTAGCTTCACGCTTATCGGTTATAGGTGGTTTATTTTCTTTCTTTAGAGACATTTTTCTTTTTCTTTTTTTAGCTATACCATACTTCATAACACTAGCAAATCAAGATAGATATCTAAGCAAACGGTCATTCATCGACATGCAATTTCTTCAACTGACCACATTGTCAACTACTTAAGTTTTACTGCTAAAAACCTATTTTTAAGTGCTTACGAGTGTAATATAGATCAATTATTCAAGGCATCAGATAAAAGTAAATTAGACACTTATCGTTTCTAAAATTTCACCCATAAACAAACAATATTATCACAAGATTTATGCTTTACTATCAAAGACTAAAACAATTTTTTTTTTATATAATAAATTTAAACAACTACATAGCAAGTAAACAGCATACACACACCCCCAAACTTAAAATTTGCATTGTCCTCAATGTAAGATAAAAAATTAAAGAACAAGAGTGAGGAACAACACTACCGTGCATGGAGTTGATCAGACTCTTACTGGTTAGAATTTGGTTGCGCGGGCGTTGTGTGTCTCGTGCTACCTGCATAAATATCATGCAAATTAATAAATAGCACATAATAAAATAAAATAAAAATTAAAAGTAAAGAAAATAATAATAAAAGAAATGCAATGAAATGCAAGGGTTGCCTCCCCGCTAGCGCTAAGTTTAACGTCTTCAGCCAGACGCAACCACCCAAATGGTGGTCATGGTGGCTTAAACGTAGTGAACCGGGTAATCTCATCTTTCTTTTTCTTTGGTATCCACCGGTTCTTATGACATGAAAAAGACAACTTGGCAGGCTGTGGTGATTTATCCATAGATGGTCCCCCAAGATATGTAGATTTCCCTTCAATTGGAAATTCTGGACTTCACATTCGGCGAAATTGGCTCGGTTTTCTTTTTAATCTTCCAGGAATTATCTCTAAGTGAGAACTGGCCTTTCTTTTCCTTTTTTTATGGCCCTTTGGGAGTGGTTTCGAGTTTAGCTGCAGAGAATTTTCCTTTATGCATGGCTGCATTATGCTCATAGGCTGTTGAAATACTGATTCACACTGTCTGGTTTCAACTCCCTTTTCTATTGTATCTACCCTGTGACAATCTGCATCACCTTGAGAACTCGGCATGGCCCTGAAAACACTGAATGTGACTTCTTCATCTTGACCTCTCATTATCAATTCACCTTTATTTTCTTCTTCTTTTACTGTTTCCTCCTGAAATACCATTTCATTTTCTTTACTGCCTAATTCATGAGAGGTGTCTTTAATCTCTTTTCCGCTCATAAGGGTTATGACTTGACTTTGCTCTTTGGGGTTGACTTCAGTATTACTATGAAACACCCATTCATGTTGATTTTCCATGGAAGAAACAAGCAGCCCAATTTGAGCTTCTAAAGATTTCATAGTTGCCTCTATATTGCCCATTCGTGTTTCGATGTTATCCAGCATTAACTCATTCTTCTCAAACCTCTCTGAAGCTGTAGCTACAAACATGCTCATGAGGTCTTCTAAGGAAAGTTTCTTCTCAGCTATTGGATAATTGAAGCCATGAGGAGGTTGCAAAATGTTCTCCATATCAGCATATGAAAAATTTGGATGATAATAATTAAGCATATGACTGACTCTACAGTTGTTGAAGTTCCGATTGTTCACATACTGTACTTGTTCAAATCCTGCTCCTCTGTTGGATAAAAGCATTCCATTAGCAGAAGCAGCTTCAATAGACGGTTGGCCCATTTGATTTGTCAATACTGCTAGATGAGTCGTGAGGGACGATACTTGAGCTATCAGTGCACTAACAGGATCTGCCATTGCTTCTTTTCAAACTCACCTCGTAAGAAAAAAAAAACAAAAAAAAAAGTAAAAAAAAATAAAATAAAAAGAAAAAAAAAAAATTAAAACTTAAGACAAAAATAACGGAAATAAAAAAAAATAAAAATAAAATTCTAAATTAAAGCTAAGATTACTTGGTAGTAGTATTAATGTGAATTAAACAAACAATCCCCGGCAACGGCGCCAAAAACTTGTTGTGATATTTTTATATCGTACCGCAAGTGTACGGTGTCAAGTTTTAGTATAAATGAGTTTAGAGTGTCGAACCCACAGGGATTGCGTTAACTCGCACTAAGTACTACAATTGATAATCCTAACTTTATTTAGAAAATATTTAACAAAGATTTATAATAGATAAATATACAAATAATAAAATAGGAGGAACTAATACCATAGAGATTATGATCCTGATTTCACCTAGCTGTCGCCTATGTATTTGTTATGCCAATTAATCTTTGTTCAGTTATATTATTTATAAGTCAAGACTCCTAAAATATCCACTCCCTCTCTCGAGTGCCGAGTGAAAAGATCATCAACTACAGACTTCGATATCTCTATAAAAATCCAATAGTTAACAACTCATTACGCCATGTGATTCTATATTAACGACTTCAAAGGACTACAGATTCTCTCGAACTCTATAAAATCCTAGGTTATATTCTCTAGATCTATTCAAAATCTCCTCTCTCGAGTGATGGATTCTAAACATTCATCATCTTCAATTGTGGCCAGCAATCAAGAAGCATTAAACTCAAAAGAATATAAATAAATCAACAAAACTTCATCACAAAATTGATAAATAAAATACAAGGTTTGAGCATAGATTACAATTGTTCTCCAAAATTAAGGAGTAAATTCATGACAAAAGATAAAATCAATGATAAACAATTCATGAATCTAATGAAAATCATTAGAGTTCTAAGAAAGAAACAAGAAGATAAAACCCGAATTGAATCTCTTCCTCCTCGGATGTCATAGCCTTTGTCTCCTATTGTCTCTATTCAATCCTCTCCTTGAATCTCTAAAAATATGTATTTCGTGTTTTGCGCTCTGTATTAGCCTCCCCTTGAGTGTTGGATGAACTGTTATATTTATACTGGGGGCTGGGAGTCTTTGGGTAGCATTAAGATTATTAAAACCCTAAAAAATAAATCCTGAAACGTGTAGGATTCTCCCCGCAGCACCGTGGCTGATTTAATTGAGTGGCGCCATGGCGCTGAATTCCCTGGAAAATGTATGGGACGAATGCTAGCTTGAGGCGCCATGGCGCCTCTATTTAATCCTCAACTGGCGCCATGGCGTCATTATCTCTTTAATCCTAGGCACCATGGCGCCTATGCTTATGTTCATAGGTGGCGCCATGGCGCCACCTCCTCTGTGGTTTGTATGCAACTTTGGTGCCATGGCGCCAATGCTCCCGGGTTCATCCTGTGTTCCCGAAAGTTCCCAAAACACTTGCAATTGTTTCCAGATTCATGTATTAATGCTCCTACAAATAAAACATGAAATATACTATAAATGATATTAAATATCTCGAATTATAACAAAATAATAAGCTGAGAATGCCATAATAAGTGGGTATAAACCACACTCATCAAGTCCCAGAAGACAAATACTCGTTTGATATGGATGAGGGTTTAAACCGAGTCTATATGTCGTCTTAGCCTGAGGAAGGCCAAAGGCTTTAACTCGGCTCCGTCACGAGCTAATCGGGAGGTGTCCACTTCGACTGGACATGAAGAACTCTAGGAAGACGACCACTCGTTTGATACCGTCGAGGGTCCAAGCTGAGTTTATATGTCGTCTAGGCCTGAGGAAGGTCAAAGATTTTAAGTCGGCTCCGTCACGAGCCAATTGGGAGGTGTCCACGTCGAATGGACATGAAGAACTCCAGGAAGACGACTACTCGTTTGATACCGTCGAGGGTCAAAGCTGAGTTTATATGTCGTCTAGGCCTGAGGAAGGCCAAAGATTTTAACTCGGCTTCGTCACGAGCCAATTGGGAGGTGTTCCCGTCGACCGGACCAGATGCAGGCCGGGGTACTTCACTTGACTGGTATCAATGAGGGACCAAATCGAGTATTTATTCCGAGTCGACTAAAGGTTTCCGGCCGAAAATACTTTATTTGGTGTTGACTGTTTTTGTCTTCCTCGATTTCCGCACAAGCAATTAATGCATCATTGTTTTCGAGGCGCTTTTGGCGGGAAAGTGAGGGATCACTGTGCGCGAGGGTATAAGATGCTGCGAGAGGTCTCATTTACTTCATTCATAACAATACTCTAATGGGTCGCAAGTTTGAATGGCTCTACTCGCGATTTTAAGGTATTCTTCTCTCACTTCTTCATGTTCTTTGAATCTTCAAGTTGTTCTTAGAGACATTCAAGCTGTTCTTCGCTGGGATTAAGATTTCGATCCCCATTTGTCCTAGCAAAAGTTTAGATTGTGTTTGTGCGTAGCCTAGGTTTGATCTTCTGCCGCACTGGTTTTAGGTTGACTCGTTGTTTGTAGATTGAACTGAAATGTCGTCTGAAGTTTGCTCAAGTTCGGATGATTCGTCAGTGGAAATGTACGTAGGCTCACCTTTGCAAGTGGTCCCTCCTTTTGGTGGATCTAGAGAGGGGACTTCAAGATGATCGGGAGAAGATGAACTTACTATCGCGTCGGTAGAGGTTCCTTACGGTATACCCAAAGATGTGTCGCCTTTACGTATTGTTCCTTCTGAGTCGGGTGAACCTAGCACGAGCGAACCAACAAATATTGTGACTAAAAACCCCCAGAGTCGTGTTACCGAGAAATTCATGAGGGAAATTAAAATAAAATACAGGTTTCCCGAGTCGGTTCGAGTTAGGTTGCCTTTGTCGCACGAACGAATCGACTACAGGGTTCCCGGTTAGATCGGTTTCTACGAGCGTCCTACATGTCTAGGAAATCTTTAGTGAGTAGTTCAATGTTTATCAAATAAACACCTACATGTCTATACGAGTCTCCCGAGACTCATGGTTCATTGGGATAAATCATCGAACCAAGTCACGATATACGACATGTACTGGTCTCAACGGATTTTACTAATCGATCGGTGTTAGTAAATCTTGACCAGAAACTTTAT
Organism: Zanthoxylum bungeanum; assembly: GCA_019454045.1. NCBI lineage: Eukaryota > Viridiplantae > Streptophyta > Magnoliopsida > Sapindales > Rutaceae > Zanthoxylum > Zanthoxylum bungeanum. Next base: position 15,516 of record SKCR01053396.1, on the reverse strand, counting down.
TTAAGGATATACAACTTATAGTAACGCTTCGCAATGTCAATTACAAACTACATTATAACTACGCACTACATTGTTAATCCTAGGATATTTGTCTAATAAACACGTATCACTAAATCAGATTTAGTTTCAATTTAATCATAATTAGATATCTAATCGTAATTAGATCGAATATATATATAAAAGACAAGAGGTGCTACCATTAAATAAGTAATATTATGGAAAAAATGCATTGTTCGTATTCATGAATCAGACATAAATACGATCCGGATTGGCACTCCGAGCACCAACCTTAACACAAACTATGTTGAGCTTTACAAATTTGCCCTATTATTTATGGGACTACTCTCTTTTAACAAATGCACATCTTTTGAATAAGATTCATTCAAAAATTATTCCTACGACTCCATATGAGATATGGACCGGTAGGAAACCAAATCTTAAATATGTTAAGGTTTGGGGTTGTCATGCCTTTGTCAGGATGGCTCGGTAAGATAAGTTTTCGCCTCGAGGGTAAAAGTTTAGGTTTGTTGGATATTTTTCGAATACGAAGGGATATATGTTCTATGATACCGAGCATCGAAATGTGTTCGTAACTTTCTTCGCAAAATTTCTAAAGGTAGAATTTTTGTCAGAATGTGGTAATCATATACAAGTAGAACTTGATGAAATCCAACCTGAAAACAACGAACCAACAGAGGAATCTGAAGTTTAAGTAGATGAAGAACCTTCAACACACACACTCCGTAGGTCACAAAGGGTATCTATACCTCTTGAACGCTTATATTTGATACAAGAAAAGAGTCTCGATGTTATCTTAATTGAAGAGGCTGACCATTTTACCTATAGAGAATCGATGTTGGACATCGACTCCGTGAAGTGGCAAGATGCTATGAAATCCGAATTAGACTCAATGCATGAGAATCAAGTTTGGTACTTGTTTCCGTTTCCCGAAGGAATTGTTCATATCAGTTGTAAATGGGTTTACAAAAGAAAGCGCGGGTCTGATGGAAAGGTTGAAATCTATAAGGCCCGACTGGTAGCAAAAGGTTACACGCAGCGACCTGGCGTTGAGTACGATGAAACTTTTTCACGAATAGCAATGCTTAAGTCTATTAGGATTTTGCTTTCTATAGCTGCTTATCATAATTACGAGATTTGGCAAATGGATGTCAAAATGACTTTTCTAAATGGATTTCTTGATGAAGAAATCTATATGGAACAGCCGGAGGGTTTTGCATCCATCGAGAACTCATGTATGGTATGTAAGCTTAATAAGTCCATTTATGGACTTAAACAAGCTTCACGAAGTTGGAATCTTGATTCGACGAGATTATTAGATTGTCTGGTTTTCTCAAGAATTCAGAAGAATCATGTTTGTATCAGAAGGCCAGTGGGAGTATGGTGATATTTTTAGTCCTCTATGTTGACGACATCCTAATCATTGGGAATGATATAAAGATGATGCAAGGCGTCAAAGCTTACATCTGTAAGAATTTCTCCATGAAGGACCTGATAGAAGCTTCCTATGTTTTAGGCATAAAACTCTATAGAGATAAAGAGAGGAAGTTGATTGAGTTATCCTAATCAACGTATATAAATAAGGTCTTGGAAAATAACAATTTTGGTAACTGTAAGACAGCAAATATACAATTCAGACATGAGATTCATCTTTCGAAGAAGATGTGTCCGCAAATAGAAGATGAGAATGTTAGAATGTCTAACCAACCTTATACTTCGTGTTTGGGTAGCATAATGTATGTCATGTTGTGTACGAGGCCTGATATCAGTTTCGCTGTTAGCGTAACTAGTAGATATCAGTCCAATCCAGACAATGACCATTGGATGGCCATTAAACATATCCTGAAGTATATTAAAGTTACTAAGGATAAGTTGGTCATATATGGAGGAAATGAACTGTAAGTTAATGGGTATACGGATTCTGACTTCCAATCGGATCCCGATGATAGAAAATCTACATATGAATTCATCTTTACCCTTAACGGAGGTGCAGTTTGCTGGAAGAATTCCAAAAAGGGGTCAACAATAGATTCCACCACAGAGGCGGAATACATTGCAGCTTCTGAAGCTGCAAAGGAAGCTGTATGGATTATGAAATCTATCACAGAGTTGGGAGTGGTCCCAAGTATCGAGAATGTGATTTCGTTATACTGTGATAATACTGGAGCCATTGCGCAAGCAAGGGAACCGAGGGCGCATCAGAAGTCGAAGCATGTAGAACGAAAATACCACATCATTCAAGAGATTGTGTCGCGAGGAGACATTGTCATGTGCAAGGTACCGAGTGAAGATAATGTAGCAGACCCGCTTACCAAGGTCTTACCGGGTGAATAACGTTTATTATTTATAAATCGTTTAATTATTAAACGAAAGATACATGCATTAGGGGCCGAACCGGCATTTCATAATTAGTGTATATTTATATTTAATATATGATATTATTGAATACACATTAATTAATCGTCAAATTATGATATTTGACATATATCATTAATATATGTATTTGCGATATTTAAAGTAAATATAATACATATATTTGAGATATTTGTAATTAATTAATTATTAAAATAAAAATATCTTACATTATGATAAAGTTAGGAAATGATTACAAGTGAAAATTTTTGAATTTACATTTAAGGAAAATATTATCAAATTGATTTTGTATTCTTTAAAATTGGTTTTAAAAATTACAAAAATCCTTTAGATATTTTCCCTTGAATTTCCGCCAAACCCTAAATATTTAAGGTGTTAAATTTTTTCATTTGCTTCACTTTGTTTAAGCCTCCATAAACATAAACAAAATAAGATTGAGAGAAAAAGAGAATAAATAAAAGGAAAATCAAGAAATGCTTGGAAATAAGTAAGTATTTCCAACTTGCTATATGTAGGAAAAATGTTCCTCTTGTTCTTGGCTACATCCTATGAAGTTCTTAAGTTTTTCTACTCTTTCTTGTTTGTGTTTTTGATGGGTGGAAGCATGGATAATAGGGTTGTGCATGTATGATGTTGAAAGGAGGCTGCTAAGGAGTTATTAAGCATTCTTTTGATCATTTGATGATCTAGTTGCCATTCTAGAGCTGTTGGGCCACTCATTGATGACCTAGAATTGTTCTAGAGTTATTTCAAAGTGGTGAGACTTGTTTGGTATGGTAGAGACTTGTTTGAAACATTGGATTTGTTTAATTTATTGTAATTTGTTCAATTTGATGAAATTATAAAATTAGGGTTTATACCCCTTTCAAATTTGGGGCTTTTCATATATGTAATGTATTATGATGTGTATAATATGCATGTTTAATTTTGGGTTGATTGGATTTGATATTGACATATTTTGAACAAGTTAAGAGCAAAATGCACAATTTGCCCAACATTATAGGGGCTCACGGCAATTTGTAAGATTTTTGGGGTTTGCGTTGTAATTTGTGATTTGATGTGTAGGACATGTTAAAATCACTTTGTTACTGATTTGGAATCATTCAAAATTATATTTGACAATTTAAGGACCAAAATGATAAATTTGTAAAGTATTGGGGCAGTTCGGCAATTACAAAGAAATTTGATTTCTTGGGTAAAAATTTCAGATTTTAAGTATTGAGTAATTAAAATAAATAAGTTTATTTTAATTGACCGAGAAAAAATTTTGAAATCGGAAAATTTTGATTTTCCGCGTTCCGCTGCATTATCCGATAATACCTCTTAAAACCCCAACAAATATAACTATTAGTATGTTCTGAGGTCGGTATGCCAGTTTACAGTACCGGTATTTCGGTCTGACATTGAGAAACAACTTCTAAAAATATGACCGTTGTATTTTCGAAAGTTGAAAAGAGATCGATATGATTTGGTCCAGTTCTAGGATGCATAAAAAATTCAGCTTTGACTGGTATAATGACTGATATACCTGTCTCAGATCGGTATGTCTGTCTCATACCAATATCCTTGTCTCAGAGATCAGTATGCCTATCTTAGAGACTGGTATGCATGTCTCAGTAAGTTTCTGATGACTAGTCAATCTTGACATCACTCGGTATTTTGACAATAACTTGCTCTAAAAAATTCCAAATCAAAATCCATAAATTTCTACATAAATTAAACACATATATCTATCATGTATAAGAAGTTAAGCCTAAAAAACATTAAGAATAATTTTGTGAAAATTTTCTAATATGATGAGTCTGGAGAAAATGTATATATGAATATGTAATAGTAATATGCTTAGTAAATGTTCTATATATCAGAATTATGTTCTGTTTGAACCGTAGAAAACTAGTTATATATATATATATATATAACGGTATATCATTTGAAATTTAATCCATTCATTTGCTAATTTTTCAAAATCATTTTCTGATGCACTTGTGCATTAAAATTCATTTTGGTGCAAATAAAATGCAAATGATTTCCTAAGCATTCTAAGCCATTTTAAATGCAAGTGATGCAAAATGTATTATTTCTAAGAGTTTTAAAACATCTGAATAGAGTCATTTACAATTAGTTTTAGTTGTTAATCATCATCTTGATCTTCATCTTGCTTGGCTCTTGCTCTTTGATCATTTTTTCATCATTTTTTTGACTTTTATCATCTTGTAACTCATTTTGGTTTCATCATCAACTTTGACCTCATCGACCTTGATTCACTAATATGTAGATGTTTCTAAACCATCGAAACCAAGTCGTCGAGTCGCTAATATTGATCATCTTTGCCAAATTCTTCATATCTTTGAGCTTTATGTCTTTGAGCCTTTTTGCTTCATTAACATCATCAAAATCATGGTACCAATATCATGGTTCTTGTGATAGACCATCAGACCAAGTCTCAATATACGACATATACCGATCTCAACGAATTTTACTAACCATCATGTGTCAGTGAATCTTGATCAGAAACTTTATTTGATAATATACCTCTAGTAGTGATACCTCACAATGTCAATTACAAACTACGTTGTAACTGCACACTACAATATATATATATATATATATTATATATATATATATATATATTATATATATATATATATATATATATATATATATATATATATATATATATATAAGACAAGAGATGCTATTATAAATGTATAATATTATGGAAAAATGAATTATTTGTATTCATGAATTAGTCTCATAAATATGATCCGGATTGACATTCAGTGTATCAACCCTAACAATATTAACCAAATTCAATATCTGAATAATACTATCTAAAGTTTTAAAGACCAATGCAAATTCAGATATCTACTATAAGTTTATATTACAAGTATATATCTATTATAATCCCATAGTCATAGCTCACCGAACTATATGATGATAATGTTCTGTGATAGCGCAAATTCAAATACATATTCTAAGTTCATAATGCAGATTTTATATGGTCTTAGAACCTCTTCATAGATTTAGGATTTCATGTTGGAGGAAACTAACTTTTAAAAAAAAAAAATTAAAGAAAGGAAAGGATAAATTTTTTTATTTTTTATTTTTAAAAAAACAGTAACCCAAGTAATCGGTGATTAATATACATATGTTAAAACCCCATCACATGAAAAAAATAATTTTTTTTGGGATTTACAAAGCTAGCATGTAGAACTGAAACTATACTGAACCTTTAATAGAAAATCACTATTGGAGTTTGGAGATGGGCAGGTGGTTCGTGGTTGAGATCCAAGGTTTATATTATTGTACTTTGGATTTTTCAAACAAAAACAAAATCAGGAAACGGCATCAGCATCTGTAGATCTCTACAGAATGTAAAATCAGTAAATGGAAGGGACCATTTTGTCTTTAATTTGAATGGTTTCTTAAATGATGTGCAGGCGCAATTAGAGTTGTGCACATGGGACAACACTGCAGAAGTTCTCTCTTCCAAAAACACATCTCTGACTAGGCAGCGTTTCTTTATTATTCGATAACGCCTATATTCAAAACGGCATCGTCTGGTCTTTGTCAAGGATTCCTAAAATTCTATCGTTACTGAAGTTGCGTAAATGCGACCCCCTCCTTACGAGGTCATTTGTCCGTCTTGGATATTTGATGGAGATATTCGGGGGCTGCTCTCTTGAATGGTCTCGTATGTAAGAGTTTGTATAGCAAATAGGGGGAATAGAGAGTAGTCTCACATTGGAGATAAATATGGAAAATGAGGAGTTTATAAATGTTCTCTAAACATTTATATTAAATTGGAAAATAAGGCTTGGGCTTGGTGAATTGTTGGTTTGATATTGGGATTAATAAATATATTTAATTAATCAATTATGGGCCTTGGAGATTCATTAAATAGTTTACTTACAAAGTTTTTCCTTTTTATTTTTAAATTTTGGATTTGAATTAAAAGGTTGTGTCTGATCAACATAACAATTCTGAGAAACTGGAAAAATGTTTTGCATCACTTATTCTAAAAACGGTTTTCCATATTTTGCTTATATATACAGATCATTTATTACAGAGATTGAAAAAGATACAGAAATCTGAAATTGATAGAATTCTCCATATAAAAACTCACTGATCTTTGAAAACAAACATCCAGTAGATTCGTCAGAGGTCGAAACATCGGGTGCAGATTTTCGACTTACAGATTATTGAATCCTGGTCGCAGACGTCCAACGAACTACAAGTACAAGAGTATGAGCGAATTTCTACTATAGGACATAGCCTTCCGTGCTAGCTTCAATTTATAAAAGTCAGTTTGATGTTTTGATTTTGATTACTTGCATTGTAAGTTTCTGTTGTTATTGATTTTGATTACTTACTTTGTAAGTTTCTGGTTTTGATTTGTATTTGTTGGTAAGTTTCTATTTCAATAAAATTTATTGCATTCGTTGATTGTTCTCTAACACCGTATAATTTTATCTGCATAGGAAGCCTTATCCATGTGGACGTGGCAGTTAATGAATCTATATGTCTGACTCTCACCATAACTCCATGAAGTATTAGAATTATTAAGTGACATATGAAGTGTTAGAATTATTGAGTGAGATATAAACTATTGATTGTAACTCTATCCATGTACTTTATCCATATAAAATTTTTAAATGTAACCATGATACTATCAAAATCGCTGCTTTGTCAAAAGGGTATAGTTTTATAGTTATTTTTTTTTAACTCATCTCATTCTCTCTCATTTGTACTTTGCCATCAAAAGAATCAACTTCCTGAATCTTGAATAATATAGAATTACCAGTAACCAATGGTAAATTAAAGCCTGAGTTACTTATTGTAGAACATAACACAAGGAACTTATATTATACAAAAATGGATGAATATGTCTATGGAATCACAGGACCAAAAGCGCTTTTACAATCAATTAACGACTTCTGATCCCCACCTTGACAGAAGAAGAACATTTCAGGGCACCTGTACAAACAATTATCGACCAAACTGACATTGGCAAAACCCGGTTTCATGCCCATCAAAGGACTCGGTATAGGACCAAACAAATAATTCCCACCCAACAATAGTCTCTCAAACGACGACGTTTTAGCCTTAGGAGCAACCACTTTCAAAGCATACTGTGTCGGGATCATCCCAGTAAACTTGTTATGCTCCAAAGAAAGAGCTGACAGCTTCGGCATTGATGTCATGAAAGCCGGTAAAAACCCCCGAACCTCGTTATAACTCATATCAACGGCTATTAACTTACTTGTTAAGCCCATGTTGTTACTGGTTACTTGTAAGGACGTGAAGTTGTTGTAAGAGAGAGTGAGTTGTTGTAATGAAGGGTGATCAAACAGAACTGAAAATATAGTTCCGGATAATTTGTTGCGACTCAGATCAAGAACTTGTAAGAACTCCAAGCCTCCGAATTTTTCGGGAATATTTCCTTCCAAGTTATTGTTTCTAACGGAGAGCTCAACGAGAGATATGGGCAATGTGGATGGTACTTTTCCGGTGATGTTATTATCACTTGCATCAAGAAAATATAGATTTTTGAGAGAACCCAGATAAGGAAACTCACCAGAGACGTTGTTTTGTTGAATTTCAAGTCGTTTTAAGCTGATCAGGTCATTGAAATTTGACGGTATTGGTCCCTGAAAGTCGTTGTTGTCAAGATAAAGCTCTTCAAGCTGATAGAGTGAACCAAGGGAAGCAGGTAATAAACCTGAGAAAGAATTTCCGGAGAGGCTGAGTCGTTGAAGCCGAATTAACTTGGAGAGCGAATCAGGGACTGAGCCAGAGAACGAGTTGTCAGAAATGTCCAAGGTTTGTAAGTAGGGGAGTTTCCATTTGATTGACATGAGTGAGCCCGAATAACCAACGGGGTCGAGAGTTATTTCGGTGACTCGAGCTGAGCCGGCGACGATTTGGTCGCATCTGAACCCACATGTGAACCGGTTGCTGAAGAGGTGGTCGCATGGGTCTAGTGAGAAGTCCCAGGAGCTCAAGCAAGATCCTGGAGCTACGGTCTTGGGATCTATCCCATTTTTCAGATCTTTGAGTACTCTTATGTCACCTGGATTGGTTCTCGAATATACTGCACAGAGCAGCATTGATAATGTGATCATCATCAGAAGTAGAAAACGTAGGTGGAAATATTGTGAGCGCGAGTGTCTGGACATTTTTGCTTTCTGTTGAGATTTCTTTTTCTTCGAAACAGTTTTGGATCTGTTTGAAGATTTATTGCGGAAGATTTTGCAGGGATTTAATGATGGATAGACAGGGTCCATTTTAATATACCAAATGGTTGAGTTTTGACATCTGTTCTGTAGGATTTGGAGCTGTGTCCATCAGTTACTTTCTCCACCGTTGGATTTGAGCCCGTGAGATCTAAGCTTTACCTATAAAAGTGAGGGTTAAATAGGAACCATCTTACCTTTGAAGAACATATATTCAACATGAAATTGTTACATAAAAAGACCACCTTTATGATGGTGCTTTTTTGTTACCTACGAGACTATTTATATGTTTTAGGTATTCAGTGAAGATATATCAGTTGCTGTTCTCCTGAATTATCTCACACGGTTTTATTCTTCTCGTATGATGCTTCATTTACATGAAAGTGGTTGTTGGACATACACGCCTGAAATATGGATGCCCAAGAGTCATATCGATCCCACATATCATTACCTATGTGGGAGTGGTTGTTGCGCATGCACAACTAAAATCTAGACATTAAGGGGCCTTATCGATTTTTCTCGTGCATGCCTTTTATAGTTATAGTGACTTGAACTTATGATCAAAAAGTCTTTATAGGTTCAAACTCATCATGTGGTACCATCAAACTAAATTGACTATAGGTGGACGTAAGAACCTTATATGGACTTTGAGAATTGAGATCCGACGTTTAAGTCTCACCAAGGTTCAAAATCCACTCAAAATTCCTAAGGCTCCATATAGTTGACGGTGAGAGTCAGACATGCCCGCCAGCCGCTCCACATGCGGCAACTCCCTACAGGGATAAAATCGGGAGAGACCGTTCAGGAAAACAACGACCTTTTCGAATGCACAAAATGAACAGATGGGGTCACATACATAAAAACAATGGCAGATACTAAAAATAGTAGGGGAAAATGTTTGAGTTTTGACACCTGTTCTGTAGGTTTGGAGTAAATCTTTGGTGCAACAGTGGTATGGATGACGTGGTACCACCAACCAATTAAAAATTAACATATTTAATTTTATTCCTATTTTTTAGTTGTTTTTTGACTTTTTAACACGCGTGGCAAATGATGATTGACTTGTTGCATGGATGACGTTGTACCACTGTTGTACCAAAGATTTTCTCGTAGGTTTGGGGCTGTGACCATCAATTACTTTCTCAACCGTTGGATTTGAGCCGGTAAGATCTATGCTTTAGTTAGAAAAGTGGGTTGAAAAGGAACCATCTTTGAACCGTCCCTTGAAGCTCACATATTCAACATGAAAATGTTTACCTTTCATCCACTCAAAACTTCAAACTATTGGGAAATTCCAGTTTTTGTGTCCAAAATGATAAAATAATTTTAAAGATTCAAGATAAAAATTCGGTGCAGAAAGTGTATCGACTGCAACTAGCATAGTTGCTCACTAAATATCCCTCTCGTCCTAAGTCAATCGTGATAACAACATTCTCTGTAGCTCGACCAAATAATACCTACACATTCAAAATACCAAAGTGAAAAAAACAGGGAATGAAAAAAAAACACACACAAAATTTGAAGAATGTCTAGAACAAAATTGAACCTCTGTCAACTATCGAAATTCAACTCCAAAACTTGCTTAGTGGTTTAGTAAACATCAGGTGTTATAAAAGCATTCCAATCAACAGTGCAAATTTTACAGAGCAATTGCAAAATAATCTAAGACTTAGGCATCACGATTTTATAGGTGTCCATTCCAGACAAAGTAATGGCCTCTTTCCCAATAAAACAGCAAAATCAAGCATATCACTAATTAGACATAGAATGATTGTTTTAATTTTTTTTTTTTTTTAAATTTGAGAAAATTACAATCAACTATCCAACAGATTGCCACCATCATCTATAATTGCAAATGTATCTCCTGAGTGAAAATCTTTTTCTCTAAGACTGTCGTCAACCGGAATGGTATAACTCCAAGTTCTGAAATGGTGCACCACGCTCTGGAATTGGTGAATGAAAGACTTGGTTCCCTTCAAAAGTGCAAGGGTTTCCTGCGTCACTATTAATTTGACCGTTTATAGATGGGAGATTTACCTCAGCATGATCTTTGCTTCAACGAGGTTGGGTACTCGTCCTAGTTGACTCAATTCCTCTACTCCGGCACTTTTCCCTGTATGTCACCATGCGACATTGAAAAATCTTCTACAACAGGGTGATCAAATCCGCCATGAGAGCAACAAAACGTATGACCATCCATAGGTATTTCAGGGAAAGTATGATAATTAACATCCAAATTAGAGTATTGAAGTCCAAAATGATTTGCCATTGGATCTCCCAACATACAATTTACAGACAAAGGCTCATCTCCATTTCCAAAGAAATTTCTATTGCTAGTTGCAAAATAACTTATATCCATATAGTTAAATAGCTCATTATGAATTTCTCTTATGCAGCGCATAATTACAACTAGGGACACTTACTGCTTTTCTCTTCGTAGAAAAGATTTTGTTTTCGTTTGAATTTCCAGCTGTGGTGAATTTTGATGGAAGAGACAGAGCAGAACGCTCATACTCAATCATGCGAAAAGAATCTTCTGCAGAAACAACTGGATCATAAAGGAGAGAATGCCACCTATCTTGCAGTTCTCGGAAACTAAATTTTCGAGAAAATTGCACTGCACCTTTAGCAAGTGACTGTGATTCTAACGAAGCACCATTCTGCAAACAAAAAGAAGAAAGACATAAATTCAGGCAGTAACATCCGGACTATATGTACATAAAATCCTCAATATCCTGGGACTTTCTGTTTCTTATTTAAACAGGAAGAAAGGTAGATATAACAGATCAAGAATAAACTGAAATTCTTTTACTGCTGTGTGTAAGACTTTATCCAATCCTCTTAAAAATATTACTATTTAAACAGATTATGAAGGAGAATCTAAAAATCAGAAATGCATCACAAACTGGAACCAGAGAAGTGAGAAGGGATATTTTTAATAAAAAGATGAAGGCGGTAGTACAAGCCATATGCATTCTGGAGAAATGTTATAAGCTGCACTTTTGACATAATTTGTCTCTTTAGTTGAATACTTGAGGAGGTAACGAGTGAATTTTTAAGGCCTTGATGAGTTTTAATCTTTCTTTACTCGAAACGAGGCGCTAACTGAATCTTGAGACAGCTCTTCAAATCAATGCATGCAGGTAAAAACAACTGGACATCATTGTCATAAACCCTAATCAACGATGTTCATGTTGGAACCGGTCGGATACATACCGGTCTTCACGTCTTATTGCATAACTTCTGGAATCAGACAACTTTCATACCGGCCTACATACCGGTATACCTGAAGAAAAACAGGTCTCTAGAACCGGCATGAATCATATTGTTGAACCTATGTGTTTTGCGTACTTTCTGGAACTGGTAATGACCCATACCGGTATCTATATCAGTACCCATATCTGTAGATGTGGCGTATTTAATGCTCAACGGTAATTATTCAGTAGCCGTTCGAATTTTAGACATGCATAAAGACCCCTATAGACCGGTTTCAGGACATAAAACTCAGTAATGCAATTCAAAAATATTTATGTACTTGACTTATATGAGCATGCATGAATCCTATGAGTTTAGAAATACTTGAATATCAACTCACTTACATTTTGAATTCTAAGCTATAAGATCTTGCATCGCCGCTTCTTAATTGAGCTTTATCTTTACGTTCGTTTTGCTTCAAAATTTTTTTATATTTCGTTGCAGTAGTTACGATTGTACATCGAAATCATTGAGTGTTGCATCATCGAAATCGTTCATTGAATATAATGTTGCTTACAACATAATTGTCCAACGTAACAATACCAAGTGCAATATGTAACTATATATCCACTCTAGTGCTCTTTACCTCTCCGTTGTAGTCACTATGGTTTCAATGCATCACCCAATACGATTCTCTTTGTCCGATGCTTCTCAGCATAATTTTTTGTAGATATGTGTTTACCGCCGTTTTTTGTTTCAGGGAAAAATTAAAATTGATTATGATTATATCTTTAATTATAATTATCCAAATAATATAAGTTTTTTAACATTCTCTCAAATTAATAAATATAATTCTAATTTATTCCACTTTATTGCTTTTTATTGGTGGAGAACGAAACTAAGGTGTACATTTACCAAATGAGATATAATGTTATAAATAACTTTATAAGAGAAGGAAGTCATATCATCTCGGCTTCATTAGTTTCAATTTACACTCAATAGGTAGAGAAGTTGGAGATCTACTTTTGAATTGCACTTAATGACATTTTTATTAAGAAAAAGTCCCAAAACAACCAACTTTGATTTCGGAAACAATACAGCATAATAACAGTTTTTTTTTTGAATTGTTGAAAATTCCGCTGCCAAACCAACTCTTCCGGGTTTGTGTGGAAAAGGCAAAAGCCCTACACCACCATGCCACGTCCATTGGGGACATATAATAACAGTTTTTGTAACACTTTTCCACTAAACCATGTGATTCATTTATAAGTTCGCAACAATAATCATAGCATTGGAAAATTTCACAAAACAAGATGCTCGAGATATATATATATGGGTGCTAATAGATTCAAGTGGTAAAATTTCTTCAATAATTATTAGTAGTTATTTGAGGCTTGATACATTACTATTGCAGTAGCACTAGAAGCTCAAAGAGTAAATGTTTGACAACCTTGCGTTCACGGATAATCCTTAAACCGATATCTTATTGAAGACCGTGCAATTCCTCCAAGCTCAGATCTTTCAAGCTTTCACCCAACCTATGCCTATTTAAAATTCTCAAGAGATTCAACATCAATCAATTAAACTATTAAACATGCATCAACATGCTTAATTATATATGTTAACAATAAACAGTACCTAATTTCCTTCTTCAGATTCATATGTTGGAAAATGCTCATAGTAAGCATTTTGAGGTACAATTTTAAACATGGTCCACTTCGTGTTAGTGATTGTTTTTGAGTGATTCGGATACTCCTCCGTGAGTAGTTCGGAATGGTATACTCATATGCTTAAAATGGTGATTGGGTGAATGAGAAATTGTTGCTCAAAGTTCACCCATTGGTGTTGGAAAATAAAGAGAAACAAGCTTGTCCCACATGGGAAAGCTAATAAAGGAAAATTGTGCTTATATATGATTGCTCATATGTAGATGGGTAAGTGTTATAAGGATAGGGACTCTCTCTACGTGCGCGCGCAGGGGGGGTGCAAATCAAAATCCGAACAGGCCTGACTCATGTGCACCCACGCAGGGGGGGTGCAAATCAAAATCTGAACATGCCTGACTCATGTGCACCCACGCGTCCTGCGTACACGAATGCTAGACCAAATTGTGCGGGCCCGGCCCAGCCACTTTTTGCAAGCCTCTTTATTTTTTCCAAGCCTTTTGAAGTTCTATAACAGTTAAATTAATTCTATTAATTAATTGGGTGGTTACATCATATCAAAAGTCTCTCACTAACTCAATTTAATTGACATGTTTATTTCCTTTTAAGGGTGCAGTGTGTTTTCATTTTTTTTTTTGGAACAGAAAGAAGATAAGAAAAAGGAAAAGGATTTTTCCCTTATTTTTTCCTTGTTATTTTTGTGAGATTTCAAACACTTTGTGGTTCGTTGAAGACGATTCTGGTGGTGCCCATACTCGTTTATTTCCGTTGCATCCTGGGAAACAAACGTCTCACGTTCTACTGCATCATTCGGTAGGGGACGAATTTGTTTTAAGGAGATTGTTGCCACATCAACAAGCCTCGGAACACTGGTGCATTGGGTCTGACTATGTTTGCTGGTTCGATCTTGTTTTGATTACTGGATCGTCAGGGTCTGAACCTCTTCAGGGGCTGATTTCATGGGACACTTTACCGAGTACCTCATCAGGGGCTGACTCTTTACCGAGAACCTCATCAGGGTCTGAAGCTCGTCGTCAGGTTCTGAAGCTCATCATTCCGTCAGGGTCTGAAACTCATCAGGGTCTAAAGCTCATCAGGGTCTAAACTCGTCAGGATCTGAAGCTTGTCGGGGGCTGTTGCCAGATTTCAGGGGTTGAGCTTAATCGAAGTCAGAGTCTGATTTAGGCTGGTTCTGGATTTCCTAATTACTTTAATTATTTGTGTTGTGTTTTCACTGTATTATCATATTCACTTCTTTCACATTCTTCAGATTCTCTTGCATTTTCTGCACAATCATGTTGTTAATTTTATGTCAAATATTTATGCTAATAAATTATTGGGAAGATTTTATTTTACCATTTAACTTTTAGGGTTCATGAATGTGAAAAACAAACCTCATATTTCTAGCTCCAAAGATCGATCCTTAATGTCAAGATTTTATTTTACCATTTAACTTTTAAGGTTTTATTTTTAGGGTTTATGAATGTGAAAAACAAATCTCATATCTCGAGCTCCAAAGATCGATCCTTAATGTCTTCTGATACTCATCAAGCAAATGCTTCGTTCTGCAAAAGAGAAATCCCAAATTAAATAAAACCATTAATTAAAAAGAAAAATTCATTTGGTAAAAAATAAAAATAAATCTACTATTTATTTTAAAGAAACATACGTTGACGAAGGGCTGATGTATTCATGGACTTTTCCTGTGAGTTCATGAACTTTCTAGAAAAGCCCATTTCATATTTTGGAGTAAGTGACCTGCTTGTTTGTGGCGTTCTCAATCCTCTTGATCTGGATCTTTGCTCTAGCCATGTTCATCAAAGAACAAATAATGGAAAGGGTTCATTGATGATTCAAATGGAAAGGGCATTGCCATAATGATGGAAGGTTATTCATATGGAAAGATAAAAGGTTGTAATACGTAACGAATATCGATGCATTTCTTGGAGAGTAACCATTAGGAATCACCGTTTCCCGTTTGACCATGGCCATGGGCTTGGGCTTCAAAACGACAGTGTTTGGTTGAAGGA